>CASHTH010002171.1:0-39858 GCA_030341885.1 Geodia barretti
CCCGTATTTTCCAAGTTGCGTCGTTCCATGGAGACGCCGCAACATGCGTCTTGCGATGGTGGGTGTGCAAGCTTTCGCGCAAGAAACTCGCTCTGGTCGCTTAGAGCTCGCCGCGACGACTCAAAACTCGCTAGTCCAGTGCTTCTTCGTGAAAGGCCTCTCTACGATGCAAAAAGACTAACTGAGAGACCTTTTTAGCTTCCCCCGGCACGAGTCGAGGTCTTCGGAAGACGGCGGACCTGGAACGATTTTGAAGTCCGGCACGGCGCAGTCTAAACAGGTATGCCTGCTTAGTCCATGGACATACACGACTGTAGACGCGGCTCTCGAGCCCTTAGTAGCTGTCTTCGTCTCGCTCAGACAGCTCTACAGCTCAGGGCCCCTCGGCCGTCTAGTCATCGCGTATTTCCATTGGACGCAGCTCGAGTCTATAACTATATTTAGTCACACGATTTCATTTGTTCTCCACAACCATATTGTGGAATCAGTGATCTGTGATTTCCGCATTCCTCCATCATTAACCCTACTGAGGGTTACAGTATACCTAGTCTATCTGTCAGTCTGTTTGTGTGTTTGTTTGTACTACATGCTACCAGGTGGCCCTTAAATGATACCAACGGCTTCAGAACTACGCAAGCCTGAAAACTGAAATTCCCGAAACTACTGCGTTTGAGAGATGTGCCGTGAAAACAAGCGATATGCATAATCGCACTGGGCTTACCTCCACCTGATCCGCTTGCTCTGTGTACATACCTTGGAAACACAAGAAGGCACAACAAAGGGCATGTATCGACTCCCGCACGCTATGTACTATAGTGTAGCTAGCAAGTGTCAGACTCTCCGTGAGCTTCTAGCGTGGAGACCACGAGTAAACACATATTCATAGCCCAGCCCATCATTTAGCGTACCATGCATGTGCATGCTTTGCACTGGAGGTTTGTACTTTAGTGCTTTTCATAAAGTGCTTGTTTGCGTCATGTGGGAGGTAGTGTACCTTGTTTTTGATGCTAGCGATTAAAACTACATGTTTACAGATGAGTTCCTGAGGCAAGGAGGAGTGTGGATGAAAGAAGAGCCAGTCAGGATATCTGATGATATACCAGGTTTGTATAGTGTAAAAAACTGCAAACCGTTGCAATGCATCAGCGAAATTCATCGTGAGATCTTCAAATGCGCTAAAACAGTGTAAATATATACACACACCTTATTATTGTGTTGAAGTCTGTACTCTGACCTGAGTAAGAATGTGTTAAAGCTACATTCTATGCAGCATTTTACGGTTATCCCAGAGTAGAGTCCATGTTCAAAGGGGATTTTGCATACTAGAGTTTATGTAATACAGACGTAGACCAAGGTGGGTACATGGGCTTTTCTGTGAGTAAAGGTTTGCTATATGTGAATACCTTTGACAAACAGTTATTTTTAGGGGAATGCTGTGTATTTTGAGGAGCAGGAGCGAGCCTAGTCTTCCATAGACGTGAAAAGGTGCATGCGCAAAGTAACCATGTCTCTTTCTCTTCCCCTGTCTCGGAGGCAAGACGTGTCCTCTGCAAGCTAAACCTGTCTCTCGTTCTTCCACTGTCTCGAAAGCATAAAATTGTGTCCTCCGGACTCTACCTGCAGCTAGATGTCTTCGCCAACCTCTTTCTGTAGCTAGACGTGTCTTTCATTCTCCCGCTTTCTCCAAAGCAATATGTCTTTGCTGAGCTCTTCCTGCAGGTAGACGTGTCTATCATTCTTCCGCTGTCTCGGAAGCAAGACGTTATCTTCACCGAGCTCTATCTGCAGGGCAGACGTGTCTCTCACTCTTCCACTGGAAGACACTGTCTTAAGGTTTCTTTCCCTCTCTTGGATACAATAATGCTGATGTCTACCTAGTCGGCACTCAGATGCGATTTATTGCTTGCCTTTGGAGATTGTTGCTTTCAGGGAGATGACGAGATACATAGACTTTGAGTCATGTGGCTCGCAGCATCACATGTGCGCATTAATTTAGTGTTTCCCGCAGGGTAATACTCAAACAGGGTGCTTATGAATTATGAATTACCTCAGCTTTCTGAACATTACTTGCTACTCACATTTCAAAGCACTTCCTGTTGGGAAATCCCTACTGGCCTAAAGCCTTTCAAGTGCTACTCTATACGCAGAGCAACTGTGCACAGTGTAATAACATTTTATGCATGCGCAATAATTGTACACACCCATTTTCGGGCTTTTTCAATCTGGGCGGAGCGCCCAGTAGTTATAATGCTGCGGGAAACACTGCGTTAATTAACATATTTTTAAACGTATTTATAATGATGTTAACATTACGTTGTGTGTGCCGACAGACCGACAGACAAACATACAATGGTCCATGGTATCGCCTCTTGTAAGCCTAGGTTGGCTCGCTTCCGCTCGCCAATAAAACCTCTGATATGTGACGTAGTATAATATGGCACAAATATAGATTTTACGCCAACCCTCCAAATAATAGAAACCTATTACAGATTCCTTTATTCCCGGTCAATATTGACTTGCTGTTTAAGAAGCATTTTTTGAGCTTCAGCACTCCGTTTAAGTGGGCTTTACAGTTACCGAAAGACAAAGACTTGGACAGATCTGCCTAATGTGCGATTAGGATTCTATTATTCTGGAAGATGGCTAAACTATGTTCAAAGTCGGGAGTGAACTTTAGTGCTTTTCATAAGGAGGTGAGTTCCCAAGGTCCCATCCTCCATCATGAAGTTGAAGGTTTCCCGTCCAAAAAGTTTGGGAGTGACGATTCGATTTCCGAAAACGAGTAGCCTCTCCTGACTAATGGCTAGGTGGCTTCAGGCTTTCCAATATGGCCTGAGCTCGTTGCTGATTTTTTCTAGTCTGGCCACCCTTCCATTCAGTATTTGCGCACTTTAGTACATATTGGGTCAGTTTCCTGTGCTACTTGATACTGTTGAAGTCTTCCTCCAGTTACCGGTAGGTTGCATACGCTGACTTCCATCAGATAATCAGCTTCTTCCTGTAGCTCAGAATCATTTGAGACTGCAGCAGTTGGTGCGGGGAGAGTGTATCTGCAACACACAGTTCCTTTCCAGGGATATGAGCTATTGTGTATCCTTCAACTGAATGTCGTAGGGTGCTCCCAGATTTCCCAAGCCTTTTAAACAGGTTAGGAAACATATTGCGGTAGTGTTGTTGGCCAACTCCTGTTTCAGTTGAATCGATCCGGGTTGCCAATGTGAGCGATGTGATGGCAAACATTCAAAGCGGATTTGTCTTCAAGCCACTGACAACAAACACAGTCTGTAGTGTTGACTTCCCTTGATATGACAGAGTTCTTGCCTGAGAACTGTCCTCAATGGGCATTGCGAGGAACCGTACAAGGTCTTGCTAGGGGTCGAAATTTGAGGTGATTTTAGACGTTGATACGTTTCTTCGGAGACTGCTGTAACCTCTGCTCCCATATTTATTTTGAACTGGGTATCGTGTCAATTGACGTAGAGAGTGATGTACCACGCGGTCATCGACGGTTGTGGATCCACAGTGCCTAGGAAGGCGGTATCCAATGACTGGTCTTGCGTGAGTTCGGAGATTTGCACTTCCGTTAAGCACTGGGAACTATAATGTCCCCTCTTTTGACAGCGATAACAAGTAACATCCTTCGCAGGACATTAATGTGAGTCGCCACCGCATCGAATGCAGGTTTTTCGCAGGGGTGTGCCTCGCCTCGTTCCTTGGCACTTGACCGGTAGTTATGATGTGAAGGGTCTTTGTGCACGAGAACAAATTAACTCGACGTCGGCTCTTGGACTTTCTGTTGCAGACGCGTTAAGTTGTTTTTGCTGTTCGCCTATGACCTCTTGTTGCCTGATTTTCTTCTTGGCTTTCTCCAGAGTTAGTTCGGCTTGGAGTTGAAGACTCCTCGAAAGAGCGGCGTCTCGGATTCCTATACAACAAGTCTATCGCGGAACATTTCGTGTCGCATTTCCCCAAAGTTACAATGCTCCGCCAGCATGTACAATTGTGTGATATAGTTTTCAGCAGTTTCACCCTCCTTGTTTCCCTGATTGAATCTGGCTTTTTCGAATATCATTTCGCCGCACCATGAAGAACACCTCCAATTTATCGAGTCGAAGATTAAACAGATTCTGCTTCCTCTCCAATGCAATAGAGGAGAGTGTTTACTTGCTTAACGTTGTCTGCATCTACCAGACCCGATGCGATGTGAAATTTCGTAACATCTGTGCCAGCGTGGCCAGTCGTCCGGGGTTCTGAAGTTGAACGGGTCCGGAGGTTTAAGCTGGAGCTGAGCCATCTTCTTTTGCACGATCCCACCGCTGCCACCATGTAGAATCTTGGCTTAGCCACGGGAAAATATTCAATACAGTGTACAGTCGTTGTAGACACAGTGGAACCACAAGGGGCATGGTGAGTACAGCTGTGTAACCATGAACAGACGACTACAAGACCGATACAAGACAATGGTGACAGTGCAACGACATAACCATGTACATGATAACAGTGATTCTGGCGAAACGGACGGTGTTTCTATCTATATCGGGAATCTCCGTCCCCAAATAGGTGTGAAAAAAAACTCGTGAGACACTGACCCACACACTAGAGAACTTCTTTTGACCCTAGAGAAACCATTACCCTGAGTTTTGTACTCCATAGTGATCAATCATAGAGTCAGGACCGATACCTAATTTACAGTACCATTATCTCTGAGGCATCGTTTACATTTTTTCCCTCATGGAGTTTATTCCCTTTCCTCGTGTATTATTCTACGCAGGTACCTCTGTTACTTACACTTTGCTGGGTTCTGCAGCTTAGTTTGTCAGCATACCACAGTGATTTAGCCTATCTTTTAAATTACCAGCAAAACTTTTGTTTAGCAGAGTTCATATCCGTCTACGCTCAGTCACTACCGGGCATCGCACTGTCCAGGACGTCACCACTCTCTGCTTTCAATTAGAACAGCTGAGAGAGTTTTCATGTGTGAAGACCCTGACCCTAGAGATGTCCCCAGTAGAAGTAATACAAAGTCAACCAAAGAAATATTTGCATTCTGGTTAACGAAATATTGTTTGAGATCATTTTATCATAGGATAAGTTTATCTATCAAAGAGGTACGACGTATAACCTCGGGTATATTGACTCCTCTCATCATTTGTCAAGTTACGGACACAGCGTGCTTTTTTCCAGTTTATGACAGCACGTTCTGTTTAAGTAACCCAATCTTTTCTTTTAAGAAAGTGGAGAACTTCCTCACTTTAACTCTGCTCCACGTTGCTTACAGGTTGCTTTCGACTCCCAAAAGAGCATGATAAGAATTTTCAACTTTTACAACTTCAACTTTAAGCTTTCCCGGCCTCCCTCCCTCACACTCTGACCTATTCGGTAAAAAACACAACACAATTATTTTTTTGCAGAAACACATGTGACAGTGACACGTGGGGTGTCACAAACACAAGTTGATCAAAAGAATCCAACAACACCAACCCTCAGCGCGCATGCGCAGCGAGGGTTATTGTACTTTGTCTGTCTGTCTGTATGTCTGTCGACGCTTATTCTGGCACTACAGGCTGCGAGGCGGCCTAAGAGCGATACCATCGGCTTCTGAACTACGCGAGCCTGAAAAGTAAAACGGCAATTTTCCTGAAACAACTGCGTTCGAGAGATATGCTGTGGAAGCACGCGAAAAAGCCAATATGCATTACCCCGCTGGGCTTCTCGCTCTGTGTATATACGTTGGAGGCTCAAGAAATCACAACTAAGGGCGTGTGTCGACTACCGCTCGCTATCTACTTGTGTAGCTAGCCCATGTCAGATTCTCCTCCAGCTACTAGCGTGGAGACCACGGGAGTAAACGCATACTCTTCGCCCAACCCATCATTTAGCGGCATCGCACACTTTAGTGCTTTTCATTGAGATTGGACTTAAACTCACAACGTTGTTTTTAGGCAGAGCGCTGAGGAGCTCAGCCGGCAAGCAAAATACAAAGCAAACCACAATATGTGCATAGCTGCAAACATTATCATTTACGTATATACTCTGTTGCCTTACTACCTTGAAAACATGGGTCTCGTCATGGGTCGTGAGGTAGGTGAACTTCGGGTACATACATATAAAGGATCTCAAGTTTTCCACCGTTGTCTTGTGCGTTGCCTGTTAGTCAATATTGTGCGTAATTCTCTGATGAGATTACCAGTGGTGTAAAACCTACTAGGAATCAGAGGAGTATCCATCAAGGACTCTACGTACACGAAGAGGTAATCAATCGATTAGCTCAGCGTCACTGATGCCTTCCCTCTTCAAATCAAAAAATACTTTCAGCACCATATCATCTGAAGACGTTGGTATCGCTCATGGGCCGCCTCGTAGCCTGTAGTGCGAGAATAGCTGCTGACAGGCAGACAGACAGACACACACACACACAGACCAAGTACCGTAACCCTCACCGCGCATGCGCACCGAAGGTTAATAATCACAAAGAAGATGTGTGCCAAAATTACTTGCAATTAAAGACAGTTTCTCTTTAATGAGTTTCTCTCGATCAGACGGTTAAAGTTCCGCTATCATTTGAACTATCGCTGTCTGTGTTCTAGCATTAGTCACAGGCATGTAGTTGTCTGTGTTTCAGCTTGCACCGAAACTGTGTGCTTCTGAATATGATTCTAAGTATCAGAAGTAGCGTATCTCTCAGCTTTTTTGCATCAGTTGGTGTTGCAAAAAGTCTGGGGAGCCCTGTTATCACCCTGAATCTACAGACTACAATTATTAACAAAACACTCTTTAACTGTGTTGAGCTACAGAAATAATAAGCAACTCAATATCGGTGGCACAGAGATGCAGATCAGCAGCTAAAGAAAATTCCACGACCATGACGATCCCTGTCGCGACAAAAAGTTTGATAATCTGTTATTGGTGGATCATTCTTACAAACAGCACCACACAACCATGTTTCTACAATACAAATTACCTAAGGTTATTCTGCAGCAGCTATACATTTCAGTTCATCAAGTTTAGGCAGTGGGCTTCGTGCGTTGAAATAAACAATGTTGAGTGCATTGTAGGAGTAACTTGTGTCTCCAGCTGCTGCTGGAGACTGTTGGCCAAAAAAGGTGTATCACTGTGGTCATCAGGTACAAGAACATCCTGTGAAACTTCTGTTTGCAGAGGTGTATGCAGAGGACTATTTGCCAAAACAGACGTTTCGCGGCCAACAACTCCAGCCACATCTGGTGTAGCCTCTGCAGTAGGCAATGGTGATTGAGAATGTGTAGGCACAGGTGTAGAGACCGGTTCGAGGGAGCTGTCACCATGTTCTGGGAGAGACAATGGTTGGGACACAGGGGTAGATGCTCTGCGGAAACAAGGCTCTAATTTCCATGCTGTTTGGAACTCAACCTGCTCCCATTTTGCATCAATAGCTTGAAGCTTAGCCTCTTCGTCATGAAGCACAAACCACCAGCACATCTTTCCATTCGACAATTCTTTAGTTTTCCTCTTGACTCGTACAGAATCAATGCCACACAGCTTTTTTATAGTGTTATGTATAGCGCTGGCAGTACACATACTAAAAGTACCCCACACTCTACGAGCACCTTCGACCTTTTCTTTTTTTGTGGCGTGGCTCAGAAGACCTGGAACTATGTGCTGAGGTATCATTGGAGTGTAACCTTCTTCTACCAACAATCACCCTACCACCTCTTCCCCTTCTCCCCATACCCATACCCCTAGCATGAATATTAAAACCCAAAACTGGCTCACCATTAGGAAGATTGGACTCGACCGGGACAGACTTTTGTGACATATTATTCTGCTGCATTGAGACGGAGTTTCTCAGCTCACTAATGACAGCTTTCATCTCGCACACTTCCGATTGCAACGTTGTGACTACCAGTTTAAGACTTAAGAAAGCAGGAGGGATTAACACAAACAACAATACTGAAACGGTACACTCCGCACCAAGACACTCTGTTTGTAGAGGCCCATTCAGTTGGAATGAGTCTTGCAACGCATTTTTGGTGAGCAGCGCAAGTATTAAAGTGCGACGCTCTACGTGTTACACGAGCATGCGTGCTAATTTTCAAGTGGCAGAGAAGTTGATTCCATAATTGCAGGGGGCGATGCACACAACCTGATTGGCTCGATTCGCTCATTGTGCAAACAGGAAGGAGTCTCCAAGCGGGAGAACGGGAGAACGTACTATTTTTAACTGGTTATATCCTCTTAAAGGATACTTGACAGCTCTGATATGGGCTATGACTATCCAAAAATATGTTGTTTTTTTCGTTGTGCTAGCAGCATTATACTGTTACGTTTATCTCACTCATCATTTTATGGAATATGTCTCCACAGAGCCTGGTGCAGCAACCCAAACTATAATACCTGCTGGTGACTCTTTGGATGTCCTAGATAAGAGGCTGAACAAAGATGACGCCGTTAACATTGTTCGACAATTACTTGATGTGCAAATCAAAGCAAAAACTTTAGGTCGGTTATTAGAATTACCAAGATCCATTATAGACGTAACTCCTCAGCTGACCGGTGATCCTCAGGCTCCTCTTTTCTATATCATTGATGAGTTTCTGAAACAAGTTGATCCCAGACCAACATGGAGGCTGATCCTGAATGCCCTCAGAGATCCGCTAATTGGGGAACATAGCCTGGCTCAAGAGATAGAAGTGTCTCTAACAAAGGACATGACTTCTCCCCTTCTTCCTGCAACTTCTCTTTCCCAGTCCTCATTTCCTACTTCAGTCTCCCACTCCACTTCCCCTACTGATGTGCTCCAATCCACTACTGCTGCTGCTGCTGCACCCCTTCCAGCATTAACTGCAGACTCCCAGTCATTATCAGTTTCACAGTCTATCTCGACCGTTTCAGTCTCCAGGTCTAAGTTACCAGGAACAGGCTCTAGATCTCCTGGAGATTCCACTCAATGG
This sequence comes from Geodia barretti, assembly GCA_030341885.1. NCBI lineage: Eukaryota > Metazoa > Porifera > Demospongiae > Tetractinellida > Geodiidae > Geodia > Geodia barretti. Next base: position 8,931 of record CASHTH010002171.1, read on the forward strand.
ACAAAGAGACACTCTCGCCCCACTCATCAAGCCGTGAGACATAGATCCCAGGAAATGGCTAAACCTGCTCAGACTCATTTTAGAGGTAAGCCTCTTTACCTACACCAGAATGATTGATAGCCTTCAATTACCTCCTGTAGCTCTCAGTCCTGCCTCCACTAGTGTGGTCCATAAGTCAAGGTCACGGGGACCAAGTTCTGGGTCTCTTACAAAGAAAGTTCATTACTCAATAAAGGGGACTGCCTCCCAGAAGTTAACAGCAGTTGTGGCAAAGCCTCAACCAAGTGGACATCGTTCTCAAGAAAAAGCAACCTTAGGTATTATCATTGACCCACTGTATGTATATTACAATGGTTGATTGATATAGGTGCTGTTGGTGGTCACTCTTCTATGGCTGAAACACAGCATAGCACTAAACATAAAAACACCAGTGGACAGCAGAGCTCCAGTGTAGTATCTAGAACTACACATGGCATCAAAGCTGTTAGTGCATCAAGAACACGGGAAAGTGGAGGCTCTGCAGTTTATTCCTCATCTTTACCCACTGCAGTCGCTCCCACTGCATCAGACATGCCACTGTCTGTGACTTACAGTAAGTTGATATAAAAGGTTGACTCAAGGGGTATTGATGTGTTGCTGTGTACCTTAGGTTGTGATATGGCTGAAGTACAAAGTAATATGCAAAGGCTTCATGCGAGGTTTGAGGATTTGCAGAATGCAGTTATAATGTCATTGGTTCGAAATGGAGTTCCAGTTTCACATTTTGTTCGTGAACTTTCAATGCTCGAGCATCAAATGTAGTCGAACATGAAAACTACTTTTCTGAAGACGTTAGGGAATTTGGCAAATGTGTGAAGTACCGTCCCTTATTCTCTCATCTCAGTCCTCACTGCCACTTTCTCTCACCTCATTTGCTCTATCATCTCATTCGAAAGTTTCTAAAGGCTTTTAAAGAAATGGTGTCTTATAACACACATCTTAGCCAATTTAGGAATGAGACTCTCTTGGGGTTGTTTGCTCAGATAAAGCATCTACGTACTCCACTGCCAGAAGGTTTCTCCAGTATCCTGGTACATTTTAAAGGTGACGTTTCGAAAGATATGACATTAGGCAACGTAGATGTTTTCAGGAAAAAGTACTTGAAACATCACAAGCTGTGTGATTATACACTCATGCTAGTAACCAATGATATGATGCTGCCATCAAGTGCTTCATTTTCAGTTCCCAATTCTGTCACTGAGAGACTGAAAAATGACATTCCTATTCAACTTTTGAAAGAATTTGGTGTCATTCAGTTTGAAATCGCTGGAACTCCAATGTACGGTGAGGCTGGGGTGACTGTCTCAGGAGTACCTCCTTCAGCCAACGATCATCTTATTATTGCTGTACCCCTAACTCCAGGTAAGAGTAACCCGTATGATATGCATAACAGTACTAGTTAAGAAACAGAATTGTGTTTTGTTAATAGGACTATTTTATGTACAGACCTGTTATACAATGCTTCACTGGCATTGTAGGGAGTTTTGGCTTCAAAAGTATGTAAATAAGCCAATAGCCTAATGATCACTGACTTACTTCGACGAGATTCCCTTTTTGTACACTAAAGAGGCATAAGAACTGGGTGCAAATATTGAGTGCGAGTCGCTATCTACCCATAGTCGCTAGCCTGTGTCAGACTCTCATTGAGGTAGCTAGCGAGTTGTTGTACCACCTCACGGAGAAGTCAGCGTGTGTTGGTGTCGATTATGCTCATGGTTTCCAGATTTAAACAGCTACGATTATTATTCCACTGTAATGTGGTTTAACCCCAAAATGTGCAAGATTAACGACGTTGTAAAACATTTGTTCTTTTCCTCTGAGGAACTGTAAGGTGCATTTAATATTAAGACTCCAAGCAGTACATTTTTAGAGTGTCAGTGTACACTAGAGTTTAGGGATGAGACAAGTCCACTCTTACATGGTCTGTATACATAGAGCCTTAAAACACGGTAGAATTGCTCGCTAGACCTTCTAGCAATTAACCTCTTGTTTGTGAACTACGCTTGTTGATCAGTGATATGGAGATGCCTAGAAACATGAAAACAGCTAAGACAGACACACAGCTACATGGCACCATCCCTGTATCTTTGTTCTACTGAGATGTATTAATTGTGTTTTGCGTGCATTACTTGTGCAATGACCTCGTGTTTGTTTGCCATCCCTATATCCCCCTTAAACGTGAAGTCCGTGTGTAAAAGGGGGCGCACCAGTACGGGACATTTTCATTAACCCTCGGCGCGCATGCGCAGCGAGGGTTACAGTGCTTTGTTTGTCATTTTGTCCGTCTGTCCTTCCGTCTGTCTGTCTGTTACCACCGTTTTCTGCCATCACGCGCAACGAGACAACAAAATAGCGATACCAACAGGTTCATTTCTACACTGGCTCTATTTTTAAAATAGTGATTTTCGTAAAAGTACTGCATTTTAAGTTATGGCGTGAAAACCAAGTTGACAAGACAATATACTAGACCTGATCCGCTTGCTCTGTGTACCTCGGAGGCAAAAGAAGCCACAACAAAAGGCGTGTATCGACTCCTGCATGCTATCTACTATTGTAGCTAGCCTGTATCAGACTCTCCGCGAGCTACTAGCAGGAGACCACAAGTAAACGCATACTAATAGGCCCAGCCCATCAATTATATAGCGGTACTGCACATGCGCAGTTCGCTGAGTGTTTCCACTTTAGTTCTTTTCATTCTTGACGTTTTTCGAGTTTGCCTGGCAAAGTGGCACTAATTAAATTGCGGCGGATAAAAATCGCTTCTTTGTATGTGCTACTGTCACACTCCATAAGCGTCTACAAGGAAGAACTACGGTCTAAATCATTGTCCAGTATGAAACACAAGCCAAACACTCACCGGGGAGCTCAGTGCCTCGCTAGTCCCTAGCTCGGTCGTCTTCTTCGCACAAGTGCTGGTAGGTAGCCACGCCCTGCACACTCAGCTAAAAAGCAGTTGCGAAGCTTTTTTGCTCGAGTTGAGTTTGGCTGGTAGCTCTGTCGTGGTGTTTTGAGGGGTCATCTGTGAGTTTTTGTCGGTGTTCGACATTGTTGGTTTCTAAGAGAAGCGGCATGCATAGCAACCGTCTCCTGCCGCTCGAGCCAGCAGTCTTTCGGCCTTCTCCTGTCTGTACGCTACATTGAAAAGAGCGTGTACTCATGTGATGTGCACTGCCACGGACGTACTGTGCACATTGCCTCGAAATATGAGGGGGAGGGATCTTGCCATATAGTTGTTAGCAAGCAACCTACCTTGCCTCATTGCTACAGTGTCACCCAATTAACTTCGTCTAATTAGCATTAAACGTCTTTAAAGTATAGGAAAAACCAATGTGCATGATAGGCGGCGCAATTATATCTTAACCTATTGTACAGCTGTGTAACTTTGTATGGAAAGCTATGGTTACCTAATGGGTCCCTGGTGCATGTGGTTACAGTGATGTGACACTAGCGGCGCTTTTCTCAGATTACATCACAGACAATAACTCTGCGATATTCTGCAGGGGTCAGTGTCTCCAAGGCAGTAGTAGAGACTGAGCAAAGTCAGTTAGAATCCACTCAGGTTCCTCCCAGTGTTCCTCAAGAATGTGAAACTGCTACTAATACTGCAAGACCAAACGAGCCTGCTGGTGAATCTCCAGCTCCTAACACAGCCTGTACACTGACAATTGACAATACTCAAGATGTTTTTGAGAGGATGTATGAAGCACGAGAGAAGTGGCGTAACATTGGGGGAGTCTTCCGTCTTTCTGAGTCAACTCTGGATAATATTGATTCCGAGAACAGAAACAATGACGACAAGCTACGTAAGGTCATCATTGAATGGCTCAATAGATATGGAGGAACTGGAGATTGCACTTGGACCCATGTGGCCATGGCACTGAGAAATAAAACTGTGGCTCGAGAAGATGTTGCTCGTGAGGTGTTAGAGCAGCATCCCCAGCCATGGAGTGTTCCTCCTCCCTCCCTTCCTCCTCCACACACTTCCCCTGACTCAGGATCTGGCGCTACTGCAGTTACGCTGCAACCAAGTACCTCCCACCCCCTAGCAGGTAATCATTACTACTAGTATAAGTTGAAATGATGCATTTGGCTTTGCTGGTAGCTACATTGTCTGTAACAGGCAACTTGGACAAAATTCAATATTTTGCCTTAGAGTTAGTTGCTGCTGAAGTAGTCCATATTTACTTTACCATACCTAGCCAATAATACCTGCTCCTTAGAAATTCACCTTTCTATGAATAATTGAGTAGTTTACCGAGTGCATAAGTATAGTGGCAGAATTTTTGCTGCATGTGAGACTGTAGCTGAAACCCTGCTGCTCTAGGTATGCATGTATGTTATTGCCCAGATATCAATTCCAGTTTTCTCTCCGTCTCTTTTCTAGTTTGTGTTGAAGTTGGTTAAAGGATTTATTACTCGACTGTTTTGAGGCTGACCTCCTCTGCCGTATAAGTCGGCTTGAAGATTAATTAACAACCCTAGGTGTATTAGAGATACTCGAATAAGCGTTCCAGTGAATAAAGCTATAATGTCACTAAATCTCATGTATGAGACTTTAATGTACGATTCAGTTTCAGCAGTACTTACATAATGTTGCATTTTCTAACCATCTTTGTCTTGATTAGCTTCAGTTGCATCTACCTTTCCAGTTGTTTCAATGAGTTCGATGTCTGAAATGCAAAAGAAAATTTTGCAGCGTAAGATAAACAAAGACAGTGAACTTCTTATGGACGAGTATGCATCTTTACGCTCGCGTACTGAACACTATCTTCATCTAATCAACTGTAATGTTGAGAAGTTAGTTGTGTGTGTAATGGATGTTCGACATGTAAAACGTCTCTCAAAGGTATCTCCTCTCATTAAGCTTGAAAATTCCACTACCATAAGTGGCGTGTTCCTTGAGCTGATCAAGAATAACTTAATGACATTTCTCCAGTTTTCAATTTTAAGGCGAATAATTTGTGACCTCTGCTTTGGGTCAAGAGACCTTCAAAAGAAACTGAAGGCCTATGAAGAAAAATACAATAAGTACATCATGAGACGTGTGTGTGAAACTCACATGTACCATGAAGGGAGATTCGAGGCATTTACTGGCAGTGACACAGAAGAAAAGGTAGAGCTACTCATAATCACTGACGAGAACTGGAACGATGACACAGAGTTTCTAAGACTAGTAGACCTTGAAGCAATTGTAGCCGAAATTTTCCACATTGATAACTTCAGTCTTCAACGTGAGAGCATTGAGCCTCATTGCCTGAGATTGCGTTATGCCATATCCATCCTCATTGCCCAAACTGTGTTTCCATTGACTCACGAGGAGTGGCAAAAGCTTTCTGGAAAAGGCATTATAAAGATGCAATGTCTCGAATATTTCTACACCACTGAAGATAAAGGTATGTTTATAGAATGCTAATTGCTCTTACAGTACATCATGATCTATGCATGTGGTCAACTTCCACTCTTTTCCATCATTGGTTTCTGCCTAACCTTGAGTGATTGCACGAGGATTCTTTTTAATCAGTTAACAGTTTGGGTTGTAAGTACGTACCCCTACTGGATTCTAATACTGGGTTTTGCTGTTAGGGTAGTTAATTATTGGAGGTCCCACTGTATAAGTGTTTTATAATCATGGTGTATGACGTGATTCTCAGTATCGGATCCTGTACTGTAATCACCACGTGTTCAGTATGGTCGTCTCGGTCCATAGCTCTAACAATATGTTTTCCTGTGCTACAATCTCGCTAACATCGAGATACGACACATTTGGAGATGAGATAGCTGTCGCTAAGCTAGGCAAAGTGAAAGTGTTCGAAGAGGACTTGTCAGAGTGTGTCTAAATACTGGACCATTCTATCGTCAAGAATGATATCACTGAAGCAAGCAAGAAGCGAGCCACTTACCTCTCCGTAGTAGGACTGGCAATGTACCCAATCTTCTGAAATCTGGTTGCGCCTAAGAAACGGGGAGAAAAGACCATGGGGCACTCGTTGACATGCCATCGAACAACTCCAAACTGAGATTTACCCTTGCAATCATACATTCACCATAAACATTAGCTTTTTTACATGCATGTCGTAGTGGGCTTGCTTGATTGCTTTGATTTTTTTTATATGCCTTGATGTCACATGGAGTAATAAGCATGCACGTTTGGTTGTTGTGTTTGTCACAGGTAGTCTTGTCCAGTGGGTTTCCAAGGCAGACATGACAATGTCATCTAAAGGTATTCATCGTAAAGTACCACCTTTCACCTTTTTAAATGTAGTCAAATATAATGTCTTTAGATCACCTCATTCAGTTTGGTGAGGGTCTTGGTATGGAGGTAGGGGAATTGGAGAAGTTGTGGGATAAAGTCCTCGGACGATACCACAGAGCTGTGCAGAGCCTTGTGGTGGGCATTCTGCAGGAGTCTCAGTATGCAGTGGAGAAACTAGTTCATGCTATTTCCCACATGAGGACCCCAGAGAGTGCCAACACTGCAGCACTAGCTGTCCAAAAAGGTTATAGTCAGCAATGCTGTAATATGAAATTGTGAATTATGTTTAGTATCTTTTGCAGTGGTTTTGATGGTGGAATGCCTCACTGTACTGTTTAAAGACGTGGAGGATATTCTTCTACTTGGACAGCTGCTACGGATGCCAGAAGAAACTCTGGCTGCTATTGACAGCTACTATGAAGAAGATTGTCATAAGATGAGCCACATGTTATCACTGTGGCTGATGGAGGATCACGAGGATCCAGTAACTCCTCTCAGAGATGCCCTCAATTCTCTGGGGAAAGAAGAAGTCTCTCAGACTCTTGTGCTGTTGACATCCCTTGGTGAGTGGACCAGATGTGTTGATCACTGTTCAAAGTTGACTTTCTCTTCCAGACACCCATGCAGAGGATGTCACAAACACATTGTCCGCCAGTGTTGATATAAAAGCAGATGACTTTCCTTGGAAAGGTATTTTATACCACTAAATATTGATGATATTGGGGTTATATCCTTTATTCATTAGGTCATCTCGTGACTCTGTCCAATCTGATGCGAGTATTCAAGAATGTCATATACCTAGACAGGGTATCTAATGCCTTCGGCATGTCTCCTGAAGCAATGGGTGGTGATGAGGAAGAAAGACTTGGAATGGTTTCCAACTTCTTCCTGGAGAAAAAGCTGACGTGGAAGCACCTGAGAAAGTTGCTGATCAGACATAATGAGATGCAAGCAGGAAAGTTTGTTGACCTGATGGAACAGTATGTTCGTGAAGGTAATACAAAGTTCTCTTTGATGTTTGAGGATTACAGTTGATGTCCTTACAGATGCTCCTCTGACGGCTGTCTTGGCTCACGAAGTATTGAAGAAAGTTGAAAATTTTAGGCAATTTTGCAAGCACCTATGCATTGCCAGAAGGGAAACTGTTATAGAAACTATACAGTTCTATGTAGAAGAGCCATACTTTGAAGCGTCTTGGAAAAAGATAGCTCTGGGTCTATATCACTCATTTGAAGACAGATCCATTGACTCCCTATTTCACTACATGAAGTCTCCTCCTGGTTAGTTACTGATTTGGAGTGGAGAGCGTGACTCTTAGTTGTTGTATATCTGCAGAAGTGACTCTGACAGTGGCTAATGTGAAGAACTGTTTGGAGGACTCAGTTCCCAGACACATGTTCCCCACTCTGGAGAGGGAGCTGGGAGTCCCACCTCGAGACACAAGAGAAGACAGCCACCCTCTCACGGGAATGAAACTTTGGCTACTCTCTAACCCAACTGCCTCCTGGCAGAAATTTGCCATAGCTCTTTACTCCTCCACTCTAGATGGGGCACTGCGGAGGTTGAAGGAACTGAAACTACTCTCTAATCCAGGTAACCATTTGTCGTTCCATTGGCTAGTCTTTGGTTACAGGTTTAAGTGCAATAAACATCCACTTCGCAAGGTTTTTTTGGCTTTGATATGTAGTCTTCCTGAAGCGTGGAATTGAGCTCATGCACTACCTTGTAGATCTTTTATGATACACATCCACTTGGTTTTATGTGTACGTAGTTTTTCAAAAGCCTTGAGTTATGGAAACAAAAGAGCTATAGATTATACCCACTTACGATTTACAATTTATTTGCCTACGGCAGCTTTCTTATGTGTTAGTAATTTTTTCAACTGAACAATGCTCTTCGAAACTGCCTGGGCTGATAATTCTAGCCCAAACACTGCCCTACATAGATTACGTAAATCTGCAATCTTCTCTGAGTTACCCTTAACCATGTGTAGTACTGTACAGAGTCAGGAAATTTCAAAGTGTCTAATGTCTGAAGTCAATACTTTCATTGTACCCTTCCCTGGTGAAAGTTGTAAGGCTTCTGTTGTTACATTGGCTAGTATTAGTATTATGTATTTTTCATGTAAATTCAGTTTTAGTCTTTTAAATGCATGTAGCCATTTGAAGAGCTAAATTAGTTTCCAGCCTTGATTATCTGTTTGTGCCTCACTTCAGCTGCTGTCACATTAGTACAATGTTGGTATAACCATGGCCGTGTCAAGCAGAAGTATTTACTTGATACCTGCAGTTATTAAGCCTCGGCGGTTTGGGTAATTGTCTGTCTTTTTGTCTGCAGTCTCTCTGTTACTGCTATTCTGGCACTACAGGCTATGAGACGACAAAAGAGTGATGCTATTGCCTAAAGCGAGATTTGTGTCTAATATTGATGGCATAATGCACGAAAAGCCAATGAGCAATATTATCTCAGTGTTTTCCAGTGTAACACACCATTGGTTGCATTAAAGTCACTCTGAAGACGATTATCTAATCTAGCGGCGCTCAAAATGCTACTCACTGATGCTGCTTAGCCCTTGTTAGAGCGAGAAAGGAACTGTATGTAATATAATGTGCAAAAATAATAATAGGGGCAAGTATATATAAACACAATAATTATCGGCTCTTGTCAAGAGGACAGAGTCAGATGGATGGTATAATAAATTTAGGTGGTCCGAGCCAGAACATTCTAGTAGCAAATCTATGGCGGTTGGCTCATCCCATCCCCTCCCCCCCACAAGTAGCTCCGACCCCGTCCCCAGTCTGTCATTGTTACCTGCGTGTGTGCCTGTGCAGTACGTTTCATTCGAAGCATGTATACCAGCCGATGGTTTGCCACTGTTTTCGGTGGCTGTGACTAAGTGAACGGAATCTTGTCCTGTGAGTGTATAACACCCAGCATTGCCTTCAAGTACAATAAACTACACATTTTTACGCATGCATAGTGCATAACATTGCAGCTATATACATGTGGAGTATTTATCTTGGACTGGGTGCTTGCACTTCAGTGCTTTTAAGCACGTAATGTTGTATGCAATTGTTAAGTCATACTTTGCACTACAGTACTCACTGCAATAATCAATTGCGTTGCCTAGAGGCTCTGCGCATTTAGCCTTTAGGACCTAGTTTTTATTTTCGCGGCGAGGGTTTGCTCTTCAGTGCTTTTATTTTTTTTTCGCCGAGACATTAATCAGGTGCGCTACAGTAGTTGGGTAGGAGCCTGCATGATAAACTTGTGCTACGTACATGATTGATTCTCTTCAGCCTACTTAGAATGGTGTAATATAGTACCTTACAGCTAAGTGTGGCATCATTGTTATATAGTCATTTTAAGGACCTTGTTTATTTTGCAAGGTTTAAACATTAAATATTCTCTCTCCTGCAGATGCAAGTTTTACAATGGCCAATGTCCTGTCAATGACAGAAGGTGTACAGGATCATGAGGGTCTCGGGGTGCTGCTGGGAATTCGTGACCCACAAACCAAGTTTCACAAAATTAGACAGTTACATAAGAGCATAAAAAAGCAAAAGGAAGCCATTGTTCACCTGTGGTACACAACACATCCTCTTGCATCGTGGAGTCTACTGCATCAGGCCCTCAATATGATAGGAGACATCAAAGCAGCCAAGACTGTACAAGAGAAGTTCCTAGGAGGTGTGTTATTAACTCTCGGCGTGCATGTGCAGCGAGGGTTGCAGCATTTGGTCTGCATGTCAGGATGTTTGTTAGTCTTTTCTGCACCAGTATACAACAAACAAGCCAAGTAGCGATCCTAGACTACAATTGTAAAACTTGCTATTTTCATTAAAGTAGTGTTTTATGGTGTGAAAAGTAGGTGAATAAGCCAATATGCATATTACCACTGGCTTACCTTCACTAGATTCCCCCCGCATTATGCACTGTGGAGGCATCAATGTTTACGATAGAAAATGAATATTTAGTACCGCAATGCCTAAACCGCTATTACCTGGCAGACTCTCAACGAGCTAGGAAGAAACCATGCATGAATGAACAGCATGCCCTAGTCAATCAATTAGCGACCCATGCATGCATATTGATGTTTCAATGCGTATTATAGTAGTTTTCACATGATTTTTGTGTGCAGAGGGTCTTTAGTTCTAAGTAACTGGGTATTTGTACTCTTGCAAATTTTCCCAAGGAACTACTATATAGGCGTTCAACGGCGCAAAACGACTATTTTTCACACTTTCTACTGTGTAAACGACTAGTCCACTGCAGTTCCCTGGCGACTTTCTCCATGGCCTCCTTAACTGGAAATATACAACCTTGTACCTACCAAGACATCAGAACCTCAATAAGAGAGCAACGACATCGATAGGTCCTGGTGTGCGTTTCATACCGTGGGACACGAAGCATCAATTTTATCCATGCACTCACGACAAAGGCATCATTGTTGTCTACCTCCATAATTTTAAAGTGTTTGTTGAGGTAGTAGTTGCTACTTCCGATAAAGCTTCTGCTTACAGTCCTTAACAACCAGAGTAAATTCCGAGTCATGAAAAAGGTCTCCCAAGGCTATCTTAATACGACAAGCGTATAACTTATTTAAAGTAATGAGAAAGTATTCGTTAAAAATCAGTCTACAAGTGTGTGCAGTCTAACCTTGATGGCTGTCAAGAATATTATTTGCCGAGTGAATACAGTCACAAAAGCACAGACTTATTATGCATTGAGGCTATTTGTCTAGAATGCTCTAGAGACACAGAGATACAGGTGTAATGTTCTTGGTGTACAAGGGCATTGCATAACAATGAGTAAGAGTGTTCCAAGTTACGTAACAGTCTGGATTGGTGAGAGTGCACATTTCTTTGTTACTTCATATAAGACTAAGTTTTGAGTCATGAAAATTGTTGTTGGTTACCCAATGCATAGTATGCCATAAGAAAAACAGGTTATGAACATGGGTTACGAGCTAAAACAATGAAAATGCTGACCAGCAGATTTCGTGACTCAAAACTTAGTCTTACATGAAGAACTGAACGCACATTTTCACCACACTCCTCACTCTCTCCAACCAATTCACTAACCCCAGCCAGTCTTCTGAGTTTCTTTGAATTGTCTGATAGAGAGCACTTTAGTGAGCATGTCAGCAATCATGTCTTCCGAAGCACAGTATACCAGTTTGATCTTTCCAGCCTCCACAGCATCATGGATAAAGTGATATTTAATTTCTGTATGTCTGGTGCATCTATGAATGCTCTGGTTCTTGGCAAGACATGTCTCCCATGAGTTGCTGAAGCCAAATGGCTTCTTTGGATGCAGCGGCCAGTGCAACATACTCTGCCTCAGCAGTGGATAGAGCCACACTGGTCTGTTTGCTGCTCTTCCAGCTGATAGCAGCACCTCCCAGAACGAACAAGTACTCAGAGGTTGATTTTCTGTCTCCAACATCGCCAGCCCAGTCTGCATCCGAGTAGTAAGGCAGTGGATACGTCCATCTGGTGTAGCTGCAGCTTGTGTTGAGCCCCCAATGCTATAGCAGATCTGATGGATTCGAAGTGAACAACGGGACTGAAGGTCGTTCCAATCTTCCCACTTACATCACTGTGTATCAGCTCGAGTGGATGATCTGCTCTTTTCCCACTGGAATGCTGGAATGGCAACCTGTGACTTTTCCCCTCCACACAGGACTCGCAGAAGCCAGTATCCTCTTTCCATTCGAGATCTATTCCACTGACCATTTTGTTTCTTGTCAGGGTTTGCATTCCTTGAGTTCCCAAGTGACCAAACTGTCGATGCCAAATCATTTTCTTGGAGCTGTTGTGATTGGAGCTTGGACAGGCTTGGTGAGCGGGACCTCATTGGTGAAGGTAGTACAGACTTCCTTCTCTGTATCCAGAGGCTGGAATTGGTGTCTCTGATTTCACATCTCGTCTCAGTGTAGGTGGTTACCTCTCCTTTCTTAGCAGCAGAGGTAATGCTGAGTAGGTTGTACGCTAGATCTGTTACCAGGAGAACGTTGTAAAGTGTGTAGGTCTCTTTCCCCTTCAGTAATTTCATTGTTAGCGTCGCATGAACGCTTCCTACCGCCTGAAATTTCGACCGTCACCAAGCATCACACTCATTGCAGTGGGTATAGTTTGTACAGCGGTGAAAATTGAGTCCTTGTTAACCCTCGCATGCGCAGCGAGGGTTATTGTAGTTGGTCTGTGTGTGTGTGTGCGTGTGTTCGTCCGTCCGTCCGTCCACCGTTTTTCTCGGTAACCGCGGCAACTCTGAGCGTGAAACGTGGACATATTATCAAGTAGGAGGCATGCATGGTAAACTAAGATTCTGGAGCAGAGAAGGCCAGGGAAGCTGGTGTAATGAACGGCTGCCGAGGTGAGTGTGCATCAAATAGAGACCGCGGACGATCGCTGTACTTAGATGCTAGATGCTTTGCTCCAATTGCAGATAGCGAACTTCGGTCATGGACTTGATATGATCTTGCATCAAACCCCCTTGTTAGGCTGCAAAAGCGAAACCAACGCAAGAGTGAAACAGGATTGGAATGCGCAATTTAAGGCTGCACGGCCATCCGGTATCGGAACGTGTACCGCATGCGGCAGTTCCTTACCCTGGGACTAAAGGAGGAAGAAACGTCTCTCAGACCATCCTCACACTTGTACTTTAGCAGCAAGTCGAAGGCATTATGTGCAGAGCCTCGTTTCGCACTTTCTATTATCATTATTGTTGTAATTTTGAATTGCAGAGAAAAGAGAGATAGATACAGTTTTGTAGCTAGTAAGGAAGAGATAAGTCCTGCAGCTAAAAAGGAAGATAATCATATTGTGATAGATGATTCTCAATCAGGCGAAAGTGAGTGGCCAACGTCATGGATTCCATCTCTTAATATGACTCAGTCCGACAAGTTCCAATGCATGGCTATCGGACTCCATAATAAATGCTGCACAGTCACTCTTAAAAAGGGGAAATGCACTGGTTGGAGGTTTACAAAATGTCAACTTTGGGCTCACAAATTCATTTGAAGTGGAAACAGGGGAATTCGTACAAATAATCCACACTGGGGAAGGCCACTGGCATGTGGTATCGACAATTGGAACGCAACATCCTGATGTCAATGTGTTTGACAGTATATACTGTCATTGCCCTGAACATAGCAAGGTGCAAGTATCAAACTTGCTAATGACAAAGAAAAACACAATTCTACTTCACTACAACAATGTTCAAATGCAGTCAGGCCAGGCAGACTGTGGCCTTTTTGCCATTGTATTTGTGACTGCACTTTTGAACGGCTTACATCCTGGGGCGTATACGATCAGAGTTTGATGCGGTCACACCTACTCAATTGTTTTGAGAGGGGGGAAATTGAAATTTTTCCAATTATAAAAGAGAGGCGGGTCAAGAAGAAGATTTAAACAATAGAAGAATTCAATGTACAGTGCAGTTGTGGAAGGCCACTAACACGTGGAGCTCAATTCATCATGCGTGGGGCATGCCGGCAATGGTATCACATCGATTCTTGTGTAAAGATTGACAAAAGTTTTATAAATACCAGGAAGAAGTGGTTATGTTACCTCTGTAAGTGCTGAAAGGCAAACAAGCTTTCTTCATGCGTACCATTTTGTCTCTTTCACCATGTAACCTTCTTCAAAACATACCCATGCCATACTCCAGTGATAATACTCATGAGTGTCATTATTATTGTAGCATTCCACATATAACTTCTATCAAAAGAATCTTCTAACCATGTCTTCATTATCTGTCGCTTTTCTCTCTGAGCAGCAGCTGTAAAGAGACTCATTAGAGACTTCCCTGGCTGTTCCCTTCCCAATTTTGTCTACTGTCTCCTTTGTCTCCTTAGTCTCTTTGTTACACAAGATGAAGTGTATAGCTGATTCTATACTGTACGTCTAATATCTTGTCAGCAGCGGTGTAGCACAGGAGAGCGCAAAATACTAGAGCGCGCAGTATGCGATTTAGGTGCGCGTGCCGCACTTTATAGGCGTGTCGTTTCGCTCTTGCGTTGGTTTCGCTTTTGCAGCCTAACACCCCCTTCGCCCAACCTCATAAAAAAAGAGTTTCCGTTTGCGCTCAAGTTTATTAGCCTGGTCAGCTGGGGCTTTCCACACTTTAACTGGATCCGTTGGGTCAGCACCAATTACATAGAGCAGACATGGTTCAATGTCCAACACGACGGTCACAAGAGCTTTGTCTCTCCTTGCTGCAAATCTTGCCTGTTGGTTAGCGTTCTTGGTAGGAGCTCTTTCTGTTCCATTGACAATGCCCCAAAGTCCCTCTTTCATCAATGCCATCTTGCACTGTATTTTCCACGTGGAGTAATTCATGCTGTTCAACGACACCACTGCCACGATCTTAGACTCGGCCATTCTTGAACTCTCCCGCAGCAATCTGTGAGCATAACTGACTGTTAGGTCCTTAGTCTGGGCCCATAACCTGATGGCTTTCAAGAATATTATTTGCCGAGTGAATACAGTCACAAAAACACAGACTTAGATATTTCTAGAACGTTTTAGAGACACAGCGATACAGTGTAAAGTTTGTGGTGTACAAAGTCACAATGGTGATTGCATAACAATGAGTAAGAGTGTTCTAAGTTGTGTAACAGTCTGGATTGGTAAGAGTGCACATTTTCACCAACAAACCTTTGGTAAATAAATACTGGTAAGCCACTACAGCTGAGTAGACTTGCTTGCTCATAGCAGACAGCAATGTGTTTGAGTCCACACTTCACCCAACTGAAGAGCACCCCTGTGTAACAACTGCAAGACTGGTCTAGTTCCACTCCTTCCTGCCCCCACCCAAACTGCAACCCCTTGCCCTACGATATGCCTCCGAGAGCCACGTGAGCAGTCATCAGGTAGTTTTGTCCAAGATTAGCCCTCTCGTTCATTAGAGGCACGTCGCAGCAGTAAGTAGCGGTGAACTGAATGTCCCAGAGTGGACACAGAAGCAAAAATCTGGCATTTTTCCTGACCTGCTTTATAATTGTCATTATCTGGTGGGTGGGGCTACAGCTCATAGTAGATGTAATATGGCGCAGATTGCTTTACTACAGGGTGTCTTTGCAGCGTATTTCTTGGTGGACTACTAATAGTCATAATATTATCTTGACAGAACATTTTTTAATTAGCTACTGACAAAGCTCAATGTTGTCATATTAGGTTCTGAGCGAGAGGCAGAGCTAAACATGATGCAGATTGTATTCACTGGAATCCCTCGTTCTGGGAAGAGCTCGTTTTGGAAACGCTTGCAGGGCATTATTCCAGAGAGACTTCTTCCAAGTACTGACATCACCAGTTCTGAAGGAAGTGTGAGACTGGACATTAGGGGAAGCTGTGGCTTTGTTCTGCACGTCTCAGAACTTGCCTGGAGGAGGATTCAAGCCGAGGAGGAAATGGAGGGATTTGTTGCATTGGTAACTCAGCACGGACATCTCTTCATACAAGAATCACCTCAAGATTTCTCTAGCACCGCAGTACCTGAACAGCAGGGAAAAAAACCAGCTTCACCCAAACCAGACGCGCAGCCGGTTCTTCAGCAGAGTAAATTGGCTCAGGTGAAAAATGAAGCTGTAGAGCAGTCTATTACCACAGGCACTGACTCAGTCTTGCCAAACACAGAAGGACAGCAACCTACGCAGCAGAGCGAGCAAGATCAGCCACAAAAATATGTGCCAGCTTCCACACACATTGAAGAGTCTAGCAACGTAGAGGGGCAGTTACCCTCAGCCTCCAATGTAATGAATAAGGCATTAATCAGTATGAAACAAACACAACTCAGCAGGAAGATAGACAGTGCCTCGTATGTACTGTGCAGAGACACAGGAGGCCAGCCCGAGTACCAGGAGCTGTTGGCTCTACTGATTGCAGAGAGCAACGCAGTCTACATCATCTTCAATCTGGTGCACGACCTTCACTCCATTCAGCCTCTGGAGTACCTCCCATCTATTTATGGTGATCCGATCACATACGAATCACCACATTCTGTAGGTGAGATGCTGTGTCAGTCTCTGATAAGTGTGCCAGTTCACAGTTCTGGTGTACGGGGCTCCAAGAAAGACTCACAGGACGTGTCTGGAGATAGAGAGTTCCAGAATCGTTCGTGTGTTTTCTTCATTGGCACACACAAGGACCAGGTGTCCCCTCAGAGAATAGAGGCCATCAACAGAGACCTGACTGAACTGATCCGACACACTCCACAGTATAAAGCCAACATTGTCCAGTGTTGCAGTGCTGACAGCATCGTCTTTGCTGTGGACAACTTTTCTTCTCTAGAGAATGACGAGGACTTTGCTGTGATTCGCAGGGCAACCCAAGGCCTGGTGTATGGCAGTTATTTGAGAGTGAAGGCCCCCACCTCGTGGCTGTTCACAGGAGTAGTCCTGCAGAACGTGTCTGAGACACGACCAATCATTTCACTGAGTCAGTGCCAGGAAATAGCTCGGCAGTGTGGAGTCGAGCAACAGTCATTCAAACCGTGTCTCAAATTCCTTCACAATAAAGTCGGAGCCATAAGGTTATATGAAACTGAACACCTCCGCGATGTGGTTATCATCAAACCTCAAGTACTGATCAATGCTCTCTCTCACCTGATGAGAAGAGCCTTCTTGAAGCCTCTCTCTGGGAGAGCAGTTGTCGACGATGAAGATATCAATGATGTAGTCCTGTATTTCAAGTCAATAACAAGAGATCGTCTTATCGAGATAGCACTTGACCTGCTAGTGATGTGTCGTCATCCAAACTCAACTGCCCAACATCCCATGTACTATCTCACCTGTATGCTGCCAATGAATAGAGAGGCCAATGGTGTTGGGAAGAACTCTGTTTACTTCACGATGGAAGGGTTTGTGCTCCCTATTGGTCTCGGTAGAGCCACGATAACCGCAATAGTACAGCAAAAAATTAACACCAAAACCCCATGGAAGATAAACTACGACACCTTTCATCGCAACAGTGTTGAGTTTACAGTTGGTTCTCCTGCAGTGAGTTTCAAGATTTCCTGTTCTGCAAAGCACCTCAGTCTCTCTGTCAGGAATGCTGCAAGCGTTTCGAGGGAGACATGTTCCGAAGTTCGTATTGCAATTGAGTCAACAATGACTGAAGTATTGAAACTGTATCGCTATGGACAGGCGACAACTCCAGTTGTAGCCTTTAGCTGTCCGAGTTGTGATCTGGAAGCTACTGGGTTCCACTACGCCACCTTAGTGGCTGAGGACAGACTTGAATGTTCTCATACGAAACAGAATGTGGTTGTTGCTTCACACCTGAAAAAGTGGGTTTTGGTGAGTTTTAATATGTTTATTAATTTCATTACTGTTTGTGTTATCATGGCTAATAGGAAGGAAAGGCTGCTTTGTTGAGAGCTGCTGAGATTGGGAATAGTGATGTTGTCAAGAGAGAGCTCACTGGTCACACCGATGTTAATTCTCAAGATGAGGTTGTTTTTCTCTCTCTTATTGCATTTTATTGTACTTTGCATGGGTGGATCAAAGGCACCGCCATTGGTTTATTGTTAGGCTATCGGCGACCCACGTCGGTGTGTAGCCACGCGGTAGCCACCCAGAGCATTCTGAGGAACGGAATCAGCCTAGTAAAAAGCAGCTTTCTTACCCCTAGGAGTCGTAACAGTTGTATCTTGGCCTTTGCGGAGCGTTCTCACTGCATCAGAGCAGCGTTGAGTCGTGGTGAGAGACGACCACCTCCACCTTGAACCGGCTTTGTTCCTGGTCGTTGCATTTGAGTCGCCCACGGTACAATAAATCAATTAAAGCACGAAAGGGACATTTTGTACGCTTATAAAGGTACTCAAGGCTGGTCTCGATAGGCCATAAAACACTTCAGCTTCAAGTTTCCAGTTCAGCCTTGTGTTTTGGGTTCATGGTCAATTGCCCTCATGCTATGCTGTGTTGTTCTTGTAATGACATGATTAATTATTTCACTTAGGATGGAACAACTGCCATTTTCTATGCTGCATGGAATGGTCACATTGATATTGTGCGTCTTCTGATAGAGGCAAATGCTGACCTAAACCTACAAGATAAGGTATATACATTGCTACCTTTTACAGTACTCTGTAGTATAACAGTAGAGTATGTATCTTGTCTTGTGGGGACTATGCTAAACGTTAGTCCAACATGTGACAAACATGAACCCCAATTGTGTCGTGTTATCACATGACATATACGGAATAAGACTTGAGATAATCGTTATAGGCATAGAATTTCGACAGAGAAACTGCATAAGTATGCTCTCATCAGGCAGGCATTTTTGGGCCAAGTAAATGTCTGGCCATTTCGGCAGAGGTGTGCAAAACGTGATATTTTAGAATCCTTATGCTTAGAAATTGATGAGAGTGTACACATTGCTCCCAAATTCATGTATGTCCTGTCATACATGTCAGCAATGGTATGTGAGGTACGTGCCTGTATTCCTCAGTAGATTATGAAGCTACATAAGTATGCTCTTGGCAGTACCATTATAGCTAGGCAGGAATCTTTGGGCCAAGCAAAATTAATATCTGGCCGTTAGTGCAAAAACATGATTCTCCTAGAATCCTTATGCATTAAGAAATAGATAGTGCACCAAATTCCTGTCATGCATGGTAGATGGGTATCCTGTATTCAGTACATATACTCAATGAGATGGTGGGCAACTTCCTCACCAGACAGTTTTGGTGAAAATGTTTAGCCTACATAATTGCTGTTCTACACTCTACAAAACATAGCATAACTGCAAGTAATAAATACTTCAGTTTCTTGCATCAAATGTTACTGACAGCTCTTTCCTGAAATTGCTATATGGCAGTAGGTTGTTAAACGAGTAGCCATTCCCTTTGAATAGTTCATGCAGGTTGTCTGGTTTAGCTCAAGGAATATCAGCTGCTGCCACATTTTTCACTCCATACACACGAGAGATGATTCTGGCCCACTGGATTATCACTGAAATCGAGGCTCTTAGGTGCTTCTGCTATTTTTTCGTCCATGACTTTGAGATACCTCATTTTAGCAGTATACTTCAGTCTGCATGGTCATGGCCAGCTATAACCTCTGCTTAGGCTACACATGCTGTCATTCTTATTTCCCTCCTGTCCAGGATGGTTTTACTCCACTCTATGGTGCCTGTGAAGGTGGACACAAGCTGATAGTTGACATTCTGTTGGAGAATGGAGCCAATGTTAATCTCACCACGACAGTAAGTGTAAATGAGATTTGTGATGTACTTGTGCTATTTCTTTATTATCTTATTTTTGTCACTCTCTTGGTCCATTATTACTCAACTAAACAGTAAAACCTTGTCTAATCAAAGGGATTATAGCCAATTTCAGCAGCTTCTGTAAGTGGTACAGTGGCTCCCAGATAATATAATACCCACAGTGCATTCCAAAAAATATGATAATATGCGGGATATTCTACAGTGCTGGTAGGGCCCAATGTATGCTGTGTACATATATTAGACTAACCCAGATAGCCCACAGTGTAGTTTGTTTAGCTAAGCTAATCAAGCTGGGCTCAGCCTATCAGTTTACATAAGCTAATGGAAGCCATGTGGAAGAATGGAGAGGGTTACAAAACTCCAACCCAAGATTGTGGAATTACCCATGCATGCTCAATAATTATGACAATGTGTGAGGAAAAACCAAAATCGTTTAATTTTTCTATGGTAATAGGCGGGATATGTTATTCTACAAAACTGAGTAATATGTATGGGAAAGCATAGGAAATGGTTTTGGATTTCAGGTTTGTATCATAATAAACGGGATATTTTATTAAACGGTATGATGTTAAGTGGGACCCACTCTATATAGTCAGAACCCCTGATGGGTGAATTATGCTCTTCCCTCATTAACCCTCGGCGTGCGTGCGCAGCGAGGGTTACTGTACTTGGTTTGTTAGTTTGTCTGTCTGTCTGTCTGTCTGTCTGTTACCACGTTTTCTGCCACCACGCCCAACAAGACAACCAAAGAGTGATATTAAAAGGTTCAACACTACACTGGCTTGATTTTAATTTGGCAAAATTCGTGAGAGTACTGTGTTCAAGAGTTATGGCGTGAAAACCAAGTGAAAAGGTCATTATGCAAATTAGCACAGGCTCTCCTGGACCTGGTCCGCTTGCTCTGTGTACCTTGGAGGAAAAAGAAGTCACAACGAATGGCCTCCCACATGCTATCTACGACTGTAGCTAGCCCGTGTCAGACTCTCCGCGAGCTACTAGCGGGAGAGAGCGAGTAAACGCATAACCCAGCCCATAAATTAGCGATATTGTGCATGTGAAAACTATGAGGTAGAAAGGCAAAGGCACAACAAACAAATCAACTACACCTAGGACAGCTCTTTTTTTCCAAGGAAAATTAAATAGCTGCCCTAGGTGGGATTCGAACCCACAACACTCTGCAGTCTAGGCGAGCGCTCTACCAACTGAGCTACCAGGGCAACTCAGCTGGTAGGGGTTCGAATCTACAACACAACACAACACAAGGCAAACCTCCAACCACTGTGCTATGGCACAGTAAACTCTCACTTAGCATGTAGGAGCAGACCGGGGTAATTAAACCACCAATGACGCCCAACTCCAAGCCAAGTATATGCATGTGAAAACTATGAGGTAGAAAGGCAAAGGCACAACAAACAAATCAACTACACCTAGGACAGCTATAGGACAGCTCTTTTGCACAGTTTGCCGAGGGTTTGCACTTTGGTGCTTATCATTATAACAAGTGGGCATACCTGGCAGCAAGTTGTTCATTTGATGACATTCTGTGGTCTGTTCTAGTGTTGGCCCTTTATGACAGTCAAAATGCAAAGGGAAATTGATTATTTCGACGTGTTTTAGCTCTGTGCCTATAGTGACTGGGTTACTGGTCACTAGGCCTGGGTTCGACTCTCACAAAAGTTGGTTTTCTCTGTTCTCTTCTAGGTCTGCGTTAACATCTTTGGGATTTTGATGGTGGTTAGAATAAAGGATTGAGTTTCATGAATATTTCAATACTATCAACAATACTACATAACTCGTATACACATGAAAATATCTTGCTAATTTGAAGTGCAATGAATAAGAGTGGTAGTTATTGTTCACTCTCTGTATCTTCTGCTCTTCAACTGTTTTCTATCCATTTCTCCATGAAAGGTTGATCCTCTCTCATCTCCTCTGGGGAGAGCTGCTGAAAAAGGTCACACAGAGATTGTGGAGAAACTGATATCAGCTGGAGCTGTCATCAACTACCAGAACAAGGTACGACGTTTTCTGTCTGCCAGTGTAACTTTGGAACACCTGCTAGTTCCACTGGGTTCTGTATAATCTTATTACATATACTCTTATATGCCTCTGGTGTAGAGAGGAATGTGATGTGTAGTTCTGAGAATGTTGATCATCTTGCTGTAATTGTACAACATGTTGTTGAAAGTGTACAAAAATTATTATTGTAGCACATGTACTTATGCAGTGGTTTGTACGTACTAGTAATTTATATGCCAAGTGGTGCTGTCTAGTACAAACAAGTACGTAGTTTGACGATCCTTTGGTCCTCATCTGCTCCTGGCAGTATTGTAGTGGAGGAAATCTGCCATCCGATGGTCTAGTTGCATCATTATCATTTAACAAGAGACCATAATCATGTGTACATGTGTTCACTATGTAGTGTTTGTGTATGGAGGAGCTAAGTCTCTTCCAGTTGAATCATGACTGGTGTATGGACCACAATGAGGGCTTATGTCCACATGGTGACTGCATGAATCCATTGAATATGGCTAATAAGGGTATCACTATATATTTTCTTACTTTTGTACTTAACTGTATATTCTGTTGCGCCTTTACTACTGTTAGGGAATTGGCACTTGTCTTCGAATTTCTTTGCTGTGATGTGCCTCACACGCATACATCTTAAAGATACACATACCTGGAGAGTCTTGCTGTTATGAGACACTGTACACAAGGGGTATGCACAATGCGAAACATTGTGACTGTAGCCTTTTGCAAACCTGCAGTAAAGTTGCAGGTCAATAACTGAATTAAAAATCTGTGATACAGCAATACAACCCTATATTGTTGCGAAGCATGAGTGTGCTCCTCATATTTCCTGAGCAAGTAATGCACAGGTGTTGCCCTCTCTGACAGCTCCTCAGTTTTGGTTGTGACTGCATTGTGTGCAGTCTAAGACTTACATGTTCGCTCAAGTAACTAGTTTTACAATGCTGCATTCTTGGCTCTCCATTCACCATTGTCCTCACACTTTAGCCAACCATCCACGTATATTGCCAGTAATTACAAGTACGACCAACTTGTAAGGAAGCATCTGTTGGATATGCAACGTTGGAACATATATGTACCACCTGTAATGGAACAGTTGCCTACTATGTATTGGCTACCCAAGCTGCATAAAACCCATATGGGAGTAGGTTTATTGCAGCGTCAAACAAATGTTCAACCAAACCATTATCGGGGTTGCTGACAAGATGTTTAACAACTATTTTAACACACTTCAAAGAATATTGTGCTGGTATCTACAGAAATACGGGAGTTAATTGTTTTTGGGTTATTAACAATGCGCAGTTAGTCTTACAATCAATGCATACACTCAACGATACTTTCGGCGGCTAGAACCATGGACACCTTTGACTTTTCCACATTGTATACAAGCATACCACATCATTCCTTGAAGAGCAGTATGAAACAATTGATAGAAGATGCCTTTAAGGTGAGAGGAGCAATGTATTTATCGATAACTAAGAGAGGTAAATGTTTCTGGAGTACCGACAATAAGTATGAAATTAATATCAGTAAAGCTCAGCTAATAGATATGGTCTACTATCTTATTGACAATATATATGTGTCAGTAGGTAATAGGGTGTTTCGTCAGTGCATAGGTATACCTATGGGCACGGATGGTGCACCTTCATTGGCAAATTTATATCTATTTCACTTTGAGTCCGTATATATGAGAAGGCTGATAAGTAGTAATATGTCTAAAGCGAGAGGATTTTCTAACACCTTTCGGTACATTGACGATCTACTCACTTTAAATAACCCCTCTTTTGAGAATGTGATAAATGAGATATATCCGTCTGAGCTTGTGTTGAAGACAACGAGAATAGTGGTATGGTTTCTTACTTGTATGTTGGCATTATAATAAAAGATGGACAATGCACCACCACCGTCTATGATAAGAGAGATAGTTTCAACTTCCGTATTGTTATTTTCCTTTTATGAGCAGCAACATTCCCGCGGGTCCTTCGTATGGCGTTTATATATCTCAATTAGTGAGAATTGGGCGAATATGCAGCACCAATGATGAATTTATTAAACGGAATATGATGATTACTACAAGATTGATAAAACAAGGTTTCCGTTATAAGTTGGTTGGCAGTTTCAAAAAGTTTTATGTGAAATATATACATCTAATGGATAGATACAACGTCGGTCTGAAGAGACATGTTTATGAAGGCATATGTGGCCTGTATATTGGACGACCATCCTTGTACAGACACGTAACCACACGGCAACGTCGTTTGTAAATTCTGGCTGGCCCTACATTCCTTTAGAGGAAGGATCTCACTGTGCTTTGCTTCCTGTTGGCCTGCGTTATATATTGCTTGCTCTTGGTCTCTCTCTGTCATTCCGTTTCTGTGCTGTCGTCGATATTGAGGTGTGTTTTCGTTGATTGTACTACTCCGTGGGCAGTATCACTGTGAGAAAGGCGTGGGTGAGTGGGGAGAGTTCACCGGTGATAAAAGACTCTAACCCACCATCCCTGGTTCTCAAGGCCGGGGCACCCTTCTATGCCTATAGGTCTTGCTAGCTGACCTCTCTAATGGTACTGCCCTACACTATTGTTTTACCTCGTATTTTGTTATTTTTGTGCTGCCGTGTTTCTATGGATATTATTTTTTAACCTTTTAAATATCGCAGATTATTTTGATACCTTTTGATAACTTTTATACCGCCTGTGTCCGTACCGTTTGTGCCTGTTGTAGTCGTTTCACCGCCATCGTGCATCAGCTCACGTGTTTTTGCAAGTCCCAAGTAAGCCCTTATGGTAGCCCTTCTGAAGTCATGCATTCTTGGCTCTCCATTCACCATTGTCCTCACACTTTAAAAAATCCATGTTGTGTGTATCACCCTTCTATGCCTATAGGTCTTGCTAGCTGACCTGTCTAATGGTACTGCCCTACACTACTGTTTACCTATTATTTTTGTGCTGCCGTGTTCCTATGGATGTTTTTTTAACCTTTTATATGTCTCAGATTATTTTGATACCTTTTGATAACTTTTATATATACCGCCTGTGTCCGTACCGTCTGTTGTAGTCATTTCACCGCCATCGTGCATCAGCTCACATGTTTTTGCAAGTCCCAAGTAAGCCCTTATGGTTATTATGTATGTTTATTGTAGCCCTTCTGAAGTCCTGTTTTCTTTCTCTTTTTCTTTCTTTGTATATAGCGTGAGCTGTTCAGTTTTCATGTTGTGAGTAAAAGTGGCGACAATATAGGGCTTGTGTGGAGGAAAATGTACATGAGCGAGCAATGTCAGTTTGATGTATGTAGCCATCATCCATTGTACTACTGCATTACATACACTCTGTCTTGTCTCCTTGTTTTTTCCCCTATATTCACCATTTTTGTATTATATATCTTTTTAATGTACTTGTATTATTCAAGCACCATTGCATTGCTCGCTCCGTTCGCATCCAGTCATATGCGGCACTGTAGTCTAGAAGTCTGCAAACCCCTGAACAGACTCTCTCCATACATTTCTATGGCATACCTCTGACTGCATGTGAGAGCAAAGCAAGTACTACAGCTGTTTAGTGATGCCATAGCTGGTCTTGGCAATGTTATACCCATCTGGTTTGACCCTAAAGAATATTTTTCCTATCAGCACATAATTCCAGCAATGATTTCCGATATGTGTGAGTGTGTAGTGCTGCATAGGTACGAGACTTACAAGGCAACAACCATAATCTGTTAGAAACAGGACAAAATGGAGGGACAACCAAACGATCTTTTGTGCTTGTATTTCTCGTGTATGAGGGTTTGTATGACTCTCTGTCTTGATATCTCTCTGCACAATTATGTCACATTTGACTTTCTCCTGTATATCTCTCTGTCAACTTTCTCCTATACTCAGGATGGTTGTACTCCACTCTATATGGCCTGTCAGAATGGACACAAGCACACAGTTGATGTTCTGTTGAAGAGTGGAGCAAATGCTAATCTGACCGAGACCGTGAGTTTAATTAACCCTTCGTGCACATGGACAATGAGGGTTATTGTACTATGTCTGGAGTGTGTGTATGTATCTCCTTCTCTCTGTTACCCCACAATGTGCAACACGGGGGCCACGAGTGACGCATGCATACACAGCCATGTCGCCACATTTACTCACCGACATTAGTAAATGGTGTAAAGTGTGAGGACAATGGTAAAGTTATTCCGTAGATGGCTAAGAACGCAGCATTGTAAAACTACAGTGAGTTAGAGGCCATTAATTAACCCTTCATGCACATGGACAATGAGGGTTATTGTACTATGTCTGGAGTGCAACACTAAAGTGAAACAACCAAATTTAGTGCTACTGGTGGCTATCTGCTTTTAAAAACATATCTACGTCGTTGAGCCACCGATACCTAAATAGGTTTAAATGTTATTGCACACAAAGTCAAGTAAACAATCGAATCATAATTATGCTAATTACCTCGACCAGGCGAGTAGAGAGAGAGAGAGAGAACGAGGGGAGAGGGGGTTCTCTTCCCCTTTCCCTTTCCCTTTCCGCTCTTTCTTTTCAAAGAAAAGAAGAAGAGCCAGACTCTGATATACCTTGGAGGCATATCATATTACATGAAAGGTCTGAAGTGTGTGTATGCATCTCCTTCTCTATGTTACCCCACAATGTGGGGAGCCAGGATATTGAGGATAGTATGATTGTAAGTGACCTAGACTCCGTTGACAGCAACACACTCCTTCCCTTGCAAAGGGAATTGAGGTTGTGTGTGGGGCATTGTCAAGAGACCTTTTTAATAGGGGGAGGGAGGGGATGAAGGAGTGCCTGTTGTGTGATGATGTGTGTGAAAGTGTGAGTCATGTGTTGTGGGAGTGTCCAGCATGTAGTAGTCTTAGGAGCAATTTCTTAGTTGCCCTGCAGGGGAATCTTGGGTTTGAACATTTCCAGTCGCTTGATAGTTTCAGGAAAGCATCCTTTATATCGGGTAGTGAGCTGTGGGAGGATAAATTTGGTTCTTTGCTTGGCCTTGTTAAAGGTTTTATTTTGGATGTTTGGGAGCTAAGAAAGGTTAGGTTATACGGCGATAATCCCAGCATACAACAGACCCAGTCTCAGATTGCGTCTGGGGAGCTGAAGGGTGTTGCTGGTGGAAGGGATGAGTTTGGGTGTCTGGGAGGTGAGACAGACACCTCATGTTCATATGGTGTATCTTCGCTTGTTAACGGTTCTGCCCATTGCTCTGGGTGCGTGGTCTACGACCCTAGTGCTACTGTATGGCTGCCACCTGGGTCTTGTTGTTATACGCCATCACATATGAAAGTATCCTCGCTTCTGTAGACTGAGTGTAGAGTGAGTCAGGGAACGAGGGTTTTATGTATTCATACGTAACTAGCAGAGCCCTTCAAGGCAATATGTGATCACTGCATTGTGCAAATAGAACACTGGACAGGGTATATATGGTAGCGTAGGAGTCTAACAGTTGTGTACAGAAACTGCACAGTTCATGTCCGGCTGCAACACTGCATTATGCCCAGTGATCTAGTCACCACATTGTCAGGCCATTGGCAGTCCTAGGACCATGCAAGGGATCCTAGTACACGTGCTGAAAAAACAACAACAAAATACACTTACTGTCTGTTATGCCACAGACATCAACTCGGAATGAAGAATTATAGTTACCTTATTAACATTCACTGCAAAAGAGTTGCATTACACACTGGATTAGTACTGTACTACCTAGATGGCTGATGTATCTGCCGCGAGGAAACCTTTTTGGCAGATATTACAGCTGACAACATTTTTATACATAGAACCTAACTAACATGATAAACTCTCTCTTTTTCCAATCTGATGCTTGTTTCTGGGGCTTAGCCAAGATGCCATGGCCACTTTTGTAAGCATAACGCTGAAATGGACTTGCATATTTAGTCATAATGCAAAGAAATTCCATTGGTGCATGACCCCACTGATATTATTGCTAGCTTCTGTGAGAATGGGGAATAGTTCATGGCTGGTATGGTTGATGGCTTAAGTGGACTTGTGGATGGATATGTCAATGAATGTGTACGTATTTGCTGCTCGTATGATTTAGTATACATTTCTTTTGGTAATTCTATAGAGACTCATTGCTACGATACTAATAACAATTACGTTGATGAGCTTGCGTAGCATTAACTTTAACCTGAGCGACATCTGGGAGCCAGCACTACAACGCCACACAATAAACCTCAACCTCAGAAACATCAACTCAGGCTGTCAGCACGTAAACTGTTGTTCCTTTCTGGCCACAGCCCTTAGCCATAGCTTCCTTTAAAGTCTGTAATCATCTTAGTTGTGCAGTTCACTGAAGAAGGTCTACGAACCGAAACATGTGAACAGTAATTAAGTTCATGCTACACAAGCTCATCAAAATAATTGTTATTTCTTTTGGTCTTGTGCCTACTCTGAAGTAGCCTATGGTTCACTCTATAGCGAATACATGCTTACCGAGTAACTGACACGTAACACCAATTTCCTTGTACCTACATATGTACGTCTGTTGCTGCAATGAGCAATACATTAGTCTCTGTTTTTCCCCTCCTCAATGCTTAATGTCCTTCACTGTATTTGACTAGTCATAGTTAGTTGACTGGTTTACTACAAGCATCTTAACATTAATAGTTATTCCTACTGTTTGGTAAGCAAAGTTATCCTAGCTACCTACTTTCTACTGTATCTAATTGGTAAGCAAAGTGATCCTACCTAGTTACCTGAAATTGCCTGCACTTCTATAGTAATGTATACAGCAATGTTGCCACCCTATTGTGATGTCCAATGTAATCTCACATGTAATAATTCACACATTCCCCTCCTCATGCTCCTTCCACTGTATTTGACAACTCATAAGTAGTTGATGGTTTACTACAAGCATCTAACAGGTAAGGTAAGCAAGTTGACTCTAGTGTTAGCTTGCTAATAATGTATATATTAGTTCTAAGTTGGACTATGGAGGGTGATGACCAGTGCCTTTATTACGTCAATGTTGATTTGTATAATCATTTATCAGTACTCTTGCGAGTGGCTGGTTTACTTCAGTGAGTCCTGTTTTCTTTGTGAGGTTGATCCTCGTCTCATCTCCTCTGGGGAAAACTGCTCAAGAAGGTCACACAGAGATTGTGGGAGAAACTGATATCAGCTGGAGCTGTCATCAACTACCAGAACAAAGGTACGACGTTTTCTGTCTGCCAGTGTAACTTTGGAACACCTGGAAGAGCTCAATGATCTACCGTAGTGACTTGCGGCAAGAAACAAGTGATCGCTTGATATGCGTGCACACCTCCGGAAAATTTAGAGACGTTCTGTGAAAAAACCAACGCTTCAACTGCTTCCGGTAAGGAGCTAGCGGGTCTGAAGAAGAAGAAGATGAAGAATATGATGATGATGATGATGACACGAAAATCGCGAAATCGCATAAGTGCGAATTCTCTGGTGGGGAACTGAGGGCACGTAGGAAGTCTTGGGGCATATGTATAGCTAGGTATTGGCCTCTAGACTATTGCTAGTGATTTTGAAGCCATGGTGAGTCATTCTCGCTGAGTTTTGAGGCGTTTTGTACGCGGATCACGTGAGATTTCACTCGTGTCATCCCTATATAGAGCGTCTACCGACGCTCTGATAGAGTCCAAGTGGAGTTTAATTAAATGAAATGTGGCAGTATCAATTTTGCTAAAAACAACAGGGACACGGTGAAAGGATGCTTGCTTTTAGTAACCTTTAGCCCTTATATAATGCCACATTACCTATAAGAGTAGCACACCAGGCAACAATATAGGGATTGTGTGATGGGGTTGGGGGTGTCAGATCTGGTCATTAAATGCTTCAAGTATCCCATCCCCAGCTAGCCAACTCTCCCCACACACCCAGTGTCCAAACTCTACATCACAAACAATGACAGCCACACAGTGAGAAATCGTACGATAGCATAGTCATCAGACAATATATGTAAAGTATGATAAATAATTATATATACAAACATAGATGGTAGAAAAATGAAATTGGTACCATTGTAGAAAAATAAATAGAATCTAGCTTACTTACTGGAGTGGTAAAAACAAGGTAGAATAACTTACTAGTAGCAGTAAAAAATTTAGAATGACTTACTTGTAGCGGTAAAAACGTGGTAGAAAATAGAATCTGGAATAAAACGACTTACTACGTGATCCCTTACTTACGCAGTAAAATGTGGTGCACTATCGTGGTTCCTATTAGTGCCGCCCCACGTAGTGTACATAGCAGTAGTCAACGTGAAGCTTATGTCTGACAACTGTTTGTGTACAAAACGTCTAGCTACCAATCCCACAGGATCTTCTACGTGCCCCTTGCCATTGCTACGTACATAACCCTTTAAAAACTTGGGGTTAAAAAGTCACCTCATTTTGTTTATTAGGTCGTGAACAAGGCATCAATTACTAGATTTTGTGTCGCTCTATAGACATTTTTTTAAGTCTTTCTTTATTGTGTGTTTACATGTGAAATCTGATTGTTAATCCGAGGATTGCCATTGTCCTTACAGCTGTGCCTATGAAAAATGACTGTACCTTCTGCAATCCTTCCCCCCCCCTGCCCTGGCATATGGCACTTTAGTCTATTTGCATCACCGGAGCCCAGGAAGGAGGATTTTTTATGTGTTTCGATTCCTGATACTCACACCCATCCTATTATTTAGCATACTTCTCTTGTGGTTGACAACAGCTAACTTTTGACTGCTACATGTTTAGAACCGTCAGGCATATCCATCAGAACAGTATAATTGCGAAGGACTCCAATATTAGCGGCCTTTTACAATTGGATTTATCTAAAGGAAGGGTAGTGACAAGTTTTGAGGGCTCAGCTGAAGTCGATCCAATTCCAACATCTCACGTGTTTTATCCTTCGGCCTTGGTCATTCAGTCAGAGAGCAGAACTGGTCTCACTAACACAAAACGCACTGCTCCACTTCCCCCCATGAGTATCCCCATGATGTGCTTGTCACTGTCATTATCATGCAGCAGGGGTGACGGTACACAATATACCTCTGTGGGGTACTAGGAATCTCTTGCTTCACAACTGACTCTTTTTTTAAAACTACTATATACCATTGCTACCCATATGACCACTGTGGGTCCTTTGTCCCTAAATACGTCGACAACGAATGAGCATGACGTGCCTACGACAACTGTTGTCCCTGTGCCCTAAGTCATAACTAGCACTTAACTGGTTTCCCATTCACCGCACTGTGAGCGCGATGCAGTTCAAATACAATGTCC
Source organism: Geodia barretti (assembly GCA_030341885.1). Lineage (NCBI taxonomy): Eukaryota > Metazoa > Porifera > Demospongiae > Tetractinellida > Geodiidae > Geodia > Geodia barretti. The sequence continues at coordinate 39,740 of CASHTH010002171.1, forward strand.
AATCAAATCTAGCATATGCGAACACGTGACTATATGTGGCGGGCAAGTTTAAGTCAATCAATTCCATTTCAACACCGCACATTGCTACTGACACTGCGCATGCTGGCATATCTCCACAG
>CASHTH010002172.1:0-47406 GCA_030341885.1 Geodia barretti
TCCATGTACTTCCCCTTTTCCTGTGTTCTCCATGCCGATCATGGGCCAAATCCCGCAGATTCCCTGTTTGTCCTTCACTGAGTGGCATGAACACTTTGAAAATGTGACAAGACTGGTGGGGTGGGACGAACCTCCAACCTGAGAGAGACACAGCGATGGCATTCTATCGATCATGCCATGTGGACATACGCAGTAACTACGATCAACTCGTAGCCGCTATGAAGTGGTGGTTCACACCTACTCGCCTAACAGTCGTACAAGCTAAACTCTTCCATAACCGCCAACAACAGGAAGAGGAAACTGTCGACCAGTTCGCCCAGGAGCTGCAAAAGCTTTACAACATGGCCTATGACGGAGCGGCCAGTGAGGGACCCCACGCCGAGAGAATGGGACAGACCCTCCTGGCCAATCAGTTTGTCACTGGACTCTGACCAGAGCTGAAACGAAAGCTAATTGGTGTTGAAGGAAGCATGGAGGAGCTGGTGTTGAAAGACAGATTTGAGGAGGCCAAGAGTCGCGATTTGATGGCGGAGAAATTCAGAATATCAGGCCCACCGCGCACCCAGCGACATAGTGATGTCACTGCTGGTGAAGTTCCCAACTCTACTCAACCACCACTCACCTCTGTCCCAGTGTCGGGTGGTGACCAACAACCGGCGACCATGCCCTTAGGGGCCCGAGGGAGCTGCTCACGCTGCTTCACCTGCGGGATGGAGGGGCATATAGCCAGGTCTTGCTCCTACAAGAAGAGAGGCCGATGTGATGACAAAGCTCACCGCCAGCAACCGACTGGTCTACCTCCAAGTACTATGTCCACATTGAATGAGGAAGAGAAGAGAACAGGAACTTGACAAAGTCCGGCAAAGATTGTCTGAGGCACTGTCCAAAGCTACCTACAGACCCTTTGACACAAGAGCGAAAGTCCCAAGGAAAGGGGACAAGACTCTAGGACCTGCCATATATACTGAACTGAGGGTTAATGGAATGCCCACCAGAGCAGTAGACACTGGATCTCCTGCTACCATCATCTCACTGGATCATGTCACGAAAATCCTGACCTCTGAAGTAGGATCTCAACAAATTGATTCCCAGTGGGAAGAAAAGACAATCCGCAAGTTCTCTATGCCTAAAGTGTCTCTTAGTGCATATGGTGGGCATCAACTCAACACACTCCGTCAGATTTGTCTACGACTGTCGCAAGGTGGCCAAACAGTGGATGGTGTTGTACTTGTCCAGCCTGGAGCTCCAAACGACCTGCTACTTAGGACGGATTTCCAACCTAAGCTGGGTTTCAGACTGGTCATGGAAACACCCGAAAAGTTAGTTGACCTGCTGACAGGAGAGGAACATCGGACTAAGAATAAAGACCAATCAACCACAGGACCTCCCTTCTGTGAAGAAGAGACAAGGAGCATACAGACTCCGGAGGGGGCAATCTGGGAGAACCCATAACCACAAAATTTATTGGACATCTTGCCATTTCCTCCTGTGGAAGAAGAAGTAGACCATGGGCCAAGTCAGCCAATGAGGCAGGATGCCTCTGCTACAAGTTTTCCCATGGTTAGTTCCACGATGCCGCATTGTTTGATGGTGGCGACAGCCCCTGATGTCTGCTCTGAGGAGACAGCCCGAGTAACATGCTCAGCAGGGGGAAGATATCCCCTTGACGGTACAATGTCAACCCTGACTGTCATCTCAGCAGGGGGAATAACTTCGCTGAACCAGGAGCAGCAGTACAAGCCATGAGAACCAATGCAAAAAACTCTCAAGACATCAGTGCAAAAACTGGAGAACGCACCCAAGAGCCACTACTGCAGTCATTTTACCCAGACACACAAGATGACCAAGGTCACGACAAACCTGAAGGAGTAGTTTACCTCCTCACAGCCACTAAGATTCCAGCAGGACACAGAAAAATGGTGCGTACCAAAATCTGGAAAACCCGACTCTACACTTCTCTTGTTCACCCCGACTTACAGCCATGACGGTTTCTCACTAGCGGATGCTACCATTGAGGGTGGGAACGAACTCTGTGCTATGTTAATGGTTGAAAACTCTGGTACCACCTCAAGGTACCTCAGAGCTGGCACGGAGCTAGGGACAGTGTCTCCAACGGAAGAAGTAAAATTTCAACATTTTAGTTGTTCGTCCTACTGGGGGGTTTAGTGAACCAGCTGACGTCAGAGGCAAAACCCGATGGAAGAGCAGAATTACTGCAGCAGCTCAATCTTAAACTAGATCACCTGACACCAGGACAACGTGCCCAAATAGAGGAGTGTCTGCTCAGTTATGTGGATGTTTTGGCCTTGGACGCGAGCGACCTCAGTACCAGCACAGAATCAATACGGGGGATCACACACCAATCCGACAGCCTGCACGAAGAATGCCATTTGCCCTGAGAGACCAAGTAGACCAGATGGTTGGAGAGATGCTCTCGTAAGACATCATCGTACCCTCCGCAAGCCCACGAGTACCATGAGCCCCATGGTACTCGTGCGGAAGAAAGATTGAGGAATGTGATTTTGTGTGGATTATTGTAAATTGAACAGCGTCACAAAACTCGACGAACTCCCACTTCCAAGAATCGACGATACTCTCGACTTGCTGTCCGGTGCCACCTACTTTACCACTCTCTATTTGGCCTCGGGTTATTGGCAAGTGCCAATGGAGAAGTACTCAGAAGAAAAAAAATTCAGCACCCACTCAGGCTCTATGAGTTCAAGAGGATGCCCTTTGGTTTAGTAAATGCACCGGCAACCTTTCAAAGGTAATGGAAGCCATACTAACTGGACTGGCTCGTGGGGTATGTCATGTCTACCTCAATGACGTGTTAGTGTTTGGAAGAACTTTGGAGGAGCACAACCGCCATGTTGGGAAGGTGCTACGGCGGATCCGCACTGCAGGACTAAGACTGACGAATGCCAGGATCGCTCAGCTCTCTGTGCAGTACTTTGGACACGTGATATCTGCAGAAGGAATACAAACTGACCCAAAGAAGGTCCAAGCGGTAGCTCAGTACGCAACACCCACTGATTTAAACACTCTGTGTTCTTTCCTCGGTCGGCCTTCATATTATCGCCGTTTCGTTTCAGGGTTCACAGGTAGCCAGCCATTGTATGTTCTGACTATAAGGGATGCCTGTTTCATTTGGATCCCGGTATGCCAGCAAGCATTTGACCGACTGAGGAGCTTCCCCAGGACCACGCCGGCTTTGTGTTTGCCAGACTTCTCATACTGGAGACTGATGCCTCTGGGGTGCACTCGGTGCTGTGTTAGCACAGGAGCTGGTCGGACGGATCAGTACACCAGGTCGCGTAGTAGCGCTTACAGAAACACGAGCAAAATTACGGAATCACTGAGCTAGAAGGTCTTGGAGTGGTTTGGGCAGTAAAGAACTTCAGACCTTACCTCTATGGACACAAGTGTACAGTTTATACAAATCATGAGGCATTGAAATCCCTGTTGAACACGCCGCAACCATCAGGGAAACTAGCCCGATTGGGGATGGCCCTGCAGGAGTTGGACCTTACCATCGTCTACCGCTCTGGTCGTCACAATTCTAATGCCCAACTTTATGGATGAGCACCCCGCTGCGGAAGTAGTAGCGGTTATCACTGGGAAGGGAAGGGACTACTGCTACTGGAGCAGTTGACAGCAGCCTTTCCATACTCCAACGCCAGGATGTGGAGTTGGCCCCAATCATTTAGTTCCTACAAACCGGAGATCTCCCTGAAGAAATAAATTAGCCCGGAATATAGCTTTTACCAGCTCCCAGTACACCCTCCTCGAGGAGGTTCTTTACCGAGTAGAACCACCCTCCGAATTGTTCCTCCTCAGTCACTCCAACAACAACTCCTAGCCGAGGTTCACGGAGGACATTACAGTGCCCATTTGAGTGATGTAAAAGTGTACAGTGCACTCCGAAGACATTACTCATCAGCCTGGATTAAAGGTGAAACAGCCACTCACCCAAACCCTGTTTTGGCAACCACTATGCAGTAGTCTTCGTTGATTATTTGACCAAGTAGCCAGAGGTGTTTGCCTAGCCGACCAATCGTCAGCGACTATGCTAAGCTTTGGTTGAAGAGGTGGTTAGCCTACATGGGGTACCCAATGAGATTTTGTCAGACTGTGGAAGAGCCTTTCTCTCTGGGCTGATGAAGGTGGTGGAGACACTGATGGGCTACCACAAGCTGAATACCACAGCCTACCACACCACAGACAGACGGATTGGTGGAACAATACAATAGGACCCTGACATCCATGTTAGCTACAACCGTAGAAAACTGCCATATGTTTTTTTGGCCTATCGGGCAAGTCTACAAGCTTCCACTCGGGAATCCCAATTCTATTTTCTGTATGGGCGCTACCCTCGGTTGCCTGTCCCTGAAGTTCTAAGTCTTCAGCAGACAAGAGTCACTGTGGATCTCCATGAGTATGGTGTGGAACTCTATACCAAGATGGCAAATGCCTGGGAGTTGGCGCGAAAGTGCATTCAGAGGCACCAGAAAGCCACTTATGACCAAAAGGCAACATGCCTTTTCAGACCCGGAGAGAGGGTCTTTCTTTACTAGCCAGTAGAGAAGACTGGAGAGGCCAGAAAGCTGGCCCGGCCCTACCATGGACTGAATATCAGAAATGGAAAACAATACCGTCACTATATTTTCGCGTTGACAGACCAGAGCAAGAGCCCTTGTTAGTAGCCATAGACAGGCTGCAACGCTGTCCCTAGCAACTTGGTCCAGAATTTTGGCCTCCGAGCAAACGTCCATCCAAGAAGACTAAGGATACAGGAGGTCATTCAGCTGTATCTGAGAAGGAGACAGAGACAGTGTTATGTACCCCACAAGAAGTGGGGATAGAAGGAACCATGCCAGATTCGGAACTGCCTACTCGCTCCATCGAAGGAGCTAACCATGATGTACCTAAATCAAGAAACCCTCCTTCTAAAGTTGGGCACTTGATTATCCATCAGTTAGGTGACGGTAGTACTGACAGCTATAATCAAAGAAGCGGCTGTACTAAGACACAGAGTGACAAAGATTTGGACTCAGTACCTGCACAACAGTCTTCCCAGAGAAAGACGGATAGTGATGCTGGTTAGGAACATATTCCCGGGGGGAAGGTCAGAAGATAGCTGCTGAAAATCTTCAACACAAAGAGGTCGTGGGCGACTTGCTACAGCAGGGGGAGATGTGGCGGCAGAAAATTCTAGAACACTTTTGTGTGCATTCGCAGTTTTGTAAGACTGTATACGCTATCTCATCCAAATCTATTTCCCTATCTAATACATTTTCCACACAAACTGTTGAAAACTCACACACATTCTTATCCTCCTTCCAACTATCGTCAAAAAGCTGTATCAACACTACAGGTACCCAACTACTTATATAATGCCTCTTCGACACCTCTAGCCCTTGTACTAGTCACTGATACCCCAGCACTATTTCGCAAAGCTGTTATCCCCTTCTCTTACTCTTTGTCCTTCTACCAACAAATGGCCTTATTGTTAGCTTCTGCTTCTTACAACACTTCATAACCCAGCCCAACTCCAGCCACACTAGAAAATGATCCAGGCACCTGTATCTACCTGCACAACTCCAGACTCCCTCTTCAACTGCACATCCGTAACTACATAATCTATCACTGATTTCTTCTGCAGGCTCGGCCTTACTCTAGTCCACTCAGGCTCTAACACTAACTTCCTACCATTACATATCACCAGCTCCACCTCATTTAAGGACGAAACCAGCCTATTTCCACTGGCATTGCAGGTCTTCTCCTCTCCAAATATCCCAATGACATCATCTACATCAGAAGATCTACCCACCTTAGCATTAAAATCACCAAGACGAATTACCCTCCCCTTCTGCATAAATCAAGAACATTGTCCTTCAACCTGATGTAACTATCCTCAATAACAGAAGCACAAGCACACTCTGTAGGCATGTAAATGCAACACACATGCAATGATTCCCTCCCTCTCCCGCCTCGAACCTTCATCCACATGCTCTCCTCCTACCTGACGTTACTTAAAAACTCAACCTCATCTACCAAGCATTCCTGAACCCAACCCTCCTTCCCCTCTACGACTACTCTGATTCTCACGAGGCTTTGCAAACCTCTATAGCCATCAACAGCAACAGTCTTTCCCTCCTCTTCCAAGATTCCTGCCCAGCTACTACATCAATATTGAGCCTTCTCAAATGCTCCCTTACCTCTCTCTGTGTACGCTCACTACAAAGGCCTGAAAATTTCCTTTTCCGGACCCTTAGCCTTCTAGCCTTGCTGCTCTGGCCACTCGGCTTCTGATGAAGATTCACTTCAATGACTTAAACGTGTAGTCCGCGTATAAAAAGGGGCGTGCCAGGCAAAAATGGATTAACTTTAGCGCACACCGTGACAAAATGGCGGTGTTCAAACTACTGTCTCTTCACTTTCTGAGCCGCTGGCTACCACGCATCCGTTTCCACGCACTAAAACACGCTGCGTTTGTCCTAATAAAAGCCTCTCAATGCTAAATCAGCGCTTCTTGCGCTACTTGCACATGAATGCGCTGAACAGCGCTTCTTGTGCTACTCGCACATGAATGTCTGCACCTCCAGCAGCCAAGAAACCGAGGGCCGGCGGCCCATGTTTGACTCTCCAGCTAACGTTTGGCAACACTGGCACGATGGCAGCGTTCAAGCAGCGAATGGAAGCTCCAAAGTCCGCTCTAACTCCTGCTGGAGCACCTCCATTGGAGCCGGTCGAGCTAATGGCGAAGCTCTTTGACATAGCTGATGTTAATTATCTTGTTCTTTCCATCAGTAGAGTCCATCCTTGACTGAGACTGAGCCATACAGCCAGCTTGCACGCACTTCACTATACGTATTATATACACGTGTCATGCGCGTGCGCACATTTTTATTACCAATCCGTGTTACGCACCGCAGCTATGTTGTTTCAGTGTTGCGCTAGCGGTACAAACGAAGGCTCCATACACTTGCCTTCTGGTACGTTTTGAATTTTACCGCCGCCATGTTTGTGCCAGGCACCGCCCCTTTTATACGCATGCGCACGGAAGCGACTCAGCCTCTGCAATTGCGCGAGCTTCGGCCAGAATTAATCAACCCTCAGTAGCTAGGGTTACAGTACTTGGTCTGTGTGCCTGTCTGAGGTCTGTCTGTCAACAGCTATTCTTGCACTACAGGCTACGAGACTGGCTGTGAGCAGTACCAACTGTTTAAGAACTACGTGAGCCCAAAGAAGAAATTGCCATATTCCTGAACGAAAGTGTTTGAGACTTACGTATGCCGTAATAAAAGCGAAAAAACCACTATACATTATCGCACTGGGTTACCTTCACCTGATTCACCTTGTCTGTATAGCTTTGAGGCACTCGAAGTCACAACGAAGGGCATGTATAGACTCACGCATGCGTCTAGCTAGTCTGCGTCCGACTCTTTGCGGGCTACTAGCAATTTGATGGCCCAGCCCTTGTACCACACATGCGCAGTGTGCTGAGTGTTTGCATGTGTACTTCCTTTCATTTTTTGCTCTGCTCTTTACCAAACGTTGTACAGAGTGCAGACCAAGTTCATGGGTTTATAAAGTACTGTAGTGTGCGAGAGAAAATAGTCTCTGAATCAAGCAATAGTATGTACATTCCTACCATTGTCCCGATAATTAAATATACACAATGAAACTGTCAGAAAGGTTCTTGTTCGCAAGTGGCCACTGTGTAGTTTGTTTCCACTGAGGATAACTGAAATCATTTTTAAACACTAAACAATTAAGTCAGAATAGTTGAAGAACGCAGGGCCTTGGCAAGAATATGTGTTCCTCCCTTCTCTGCGCGGACAATATTTGCGTGTTACCTATAATCCCTGTGCACAGAAAGTCACATGCTTTTTCCCCCTCCATCTATGTGCATAAAAAGGGAAATCCTGGGAATTGAACCTAAGTATTGTTGTGTAAGATTTTCGATGTGTTGTTGTGTTTTACCAGAGTTAACTCTTGCGTTTTTTGTCTATATATATATATTTCTTTGCTCCAAGCATATGCCTAACCAGGCATACATGTGGAGGAGAATTGAAAGTGCTTGCATGGTCAGTGTGTCAGTTTCTGTAGACAACAAGGCAAAAAAGAACGAGAGGCACACTTAGAGATACATTATAATGTAGCACTTCTAGTCCAGTGCGATCACGGGTACTGACCTTGCTTGTGCGGTGGAGATGCAGTCTGACAGAGATTTGGGATCAATGAAATGAGGACTCTGTCGGTTACAGTCTTTTATAGCTACTAGTGATCACAGGGGTCATAACAGACAATGTGGGTTGTAGTTATTGTACACGAAGTGTGATAAACATTTACTCTGACTGACACTGACAATCTGTTGACTACAGGCCAGACAAACCCAGCTCAGTAAACTGCCATAGCCTTTGGCTGGTTGATAAGGCTGTTTTTTCTTCTTTCCAGGATCTAGCCAATAGCCGATCCTCAGGTCCAGAGTTGAGAACCAGCTATATCGGAAAGGGTCTCCAGGCTGTCATCTATTCGTGGCAGTGAATAGGAATCTTTCTTCGTCACAGCATTTATTTTCCTGTAGTCGACGCAGAATCAAACACTTCCATCTTTCTTCTGGACTAGAACAAATGGTGATGCCCATGGACTTGCAGACAATTCAGTGGCTCTGTTTCTCCACTTGTCTCTTGGCTTCCTCGCGTTGGGATAATGGGAGTCGACGCAGTGGCTGTCTGATTGCAGCTGCTCCTTCCGTGTTGATCTGGTGTTGAACAAAGTTAGTTCTTCCGAGGTCGTCTGAATTCAAGACGTCTATGAATCCTGTAATTAAGTCCCAAGCCTTGTTTTGCTGTGCTTGTTCCAAGTGTTTTATATGCTGCTGCTCATAAGGTGTTTTGGTAGGGATTCTCTAGTCAGTTTCCGCACCTTCAGATTCTCAGCAGTCGGTGATGCTTTGTTGACTTCTGTGTGTGTTGAGAACACGCTTCACAACTGGAAATGTCTGCCCCCTTTGCCACCCTGTAGTCCTGCAATGAAGGGTTGAGGACCCTCACTGGCACCGTGTCTTGCTCAAGTGGTAGTTTGCATGATTTACCAGCAACAGTTCCTGTGAGAGTACGTCCATGTACAGACCCAGTGAGAGTGAGAGTACGTCCATGAACAGACCCAGCTTTGAATGGTGATGGCTTGTTGATTAGTAGCCGGTCTTTACCCCTTAAGGCTGGCTACTGGCTGTTTCCCTGGTCCTGTTGTGACTTTTTCCCACCGCTTGCAGATTGGGGGGAGTCCCTTCAGATGTGGCCATGCTTGTATCTCCAGCATATCACTTCTGAACTCCTCTTCTGGGATGACAGCTTGCTCTCACCAGTAGTTCCTTTACCACCCCTACCTCCACGGACCCCAGCATCTCCACGACTTGCAACTCCGGTTGTATTCTTGCAGCAACTTTCTTCCGGGTCTCACTGGTTGCCCGACTGCGACTTCTGAGTAAACTTTGTTCCTCCAAATCGCTTCTTACGTACTGGTCTCCCTACTTGTTGTCTGGCTAGCTCGTAGGATTCCAATTCTAACGCTTGCCTCCAGTGCAGCTCGTAACGTCGGTGATCAGGCCTGACGAACACGAAGTCGGACGTCATCTTTCCACAGCGCGTCGATGAATCGATACTTCGCCAGCAGCTCCAACATCGTCCTGTTGGCAACAGGGTAGGCGAGGCGAGCGAGTCTTTCCATGTCTTCTGCGAGTTCTGGGAGTCATTCGTCGCATCATCGGTGGGGAGTCCTGAGACGAGTGCGATTGAGTTCCACTTGATGAGCATCTCCGAACGCGAGTCCAGTGCTTCTGGCAAGGCCGTATAATCTGTTCTGCTTCGAGGATGAAGGTTGCCGAGTAGACTTAGGGCCGATTATCGCGAGGAACCTGCATCGCTCCAGGAGTTCAGTTCGGTGAGCATCTCGAAGTGCACCTTGTACGAGTTGCTTGGTCGCAATTCCGGTGCTGATATGCGCAATCTGGGGGTGTCAGAGTCCTGTGTTCACCACAGCTCGACTTTTACTGTCGCCGCCAGCATCTTCTCGGCCGCATTCACCCTAGTCTCCAGTGACTCGCCCATCCCTTCCACATACCGCCGCAGTCGTTGCAGCTCCTCTAACTGCTCCTGGCTTTTCTGCTGCTGCTCCGAGAGTTCGCTGGTTCGTGCGGCACTGCCAACAGTTCTTGTGTTCCCTGTTGTGATTCAAGCATCGCCACAATTGCGGCAGCTTTTGGTTGACTGCTTGAGTTCTCGTTGTAGTCATCCCGAGATTCCGCACAAGATCCCACTTATGACACCAATTGTAGCACTTCTAGTCCAGTGTGATCATGCGTACAGACTCTGCTTGCACGGTAAAGACGAAGTCTGACAGAGATTTGGGATTAATGGAATGAGGACTCTCTCGGTTACAATCTAGACGGTATTTTATCGCAGTTCTTATAACAGACAATGTGCAATGCAGTTATTGTACACGAAGTGTGACAAACATGTACTCTGACTGACACCGACCATCTGTGGACTACACGCCAGATAAACCCTGCATGATCCCACACTAATAAGTTTTTGCCTGTCTTGCAGGGGGATATGAAAGTACAAGAGGTTCTGATGTCTAAGTAGGCGTCTCGTTTCTACTCTTAACTGGGGGTTGCTACACAGCTAGACATGTAGGTCCGTAGCTTGGCCTCTCTTTCCCAGTTATACCATCGTAGCTGTAGCACGTACCTACCTTGCAAATTGCAAAGTTCGCCTTCAGAAGTGTTGTTAATGTATGCCCTTCAATGTAAACCCCCTATCAGGCTTATCCAAACCTTATCTATTCTAATAGCACCACTAACTATGACTTTTTACTAGGAAAGCAGGTCATTAAATGAAAAGCACTGAAGTGCAAACCCTCGGCGCACACTGACGCGCACGCGTAAGTAAACGCATGCGCCGTACCACTAATTGATGGGCTGGGTTTAGTTTTAGCTTTTACTCATGGTCTCTGGCCAGCTCGCGCAGAGTCTGACGCGGGCTAACTACACTACTAGATAGCATGCGAGAGGCGATACACGACATGCGTTGTATCTTCTGGTGCCTCCGAAGTACGCAGAGCACGACCGCGGTAAGCCATCCCGTCCGTTGCGTATTTGCATATTAGCTTTTTCGCGCTCTAGCTTTGAGAGAAAACCGCACAAATATTCTGCCTTTCATTGCCCGTTAAATAGGTCGTATCCTTTTGTGAGACGAACAAACACCCGAGAAGTGAGATTGAGGTAACAGACAGACACACAGGACAACTACCGTAACCCTCGCTGCGCATGCGCGCCGAGGGTTAACAACAAACAGCCTCAGGCAATAAACACGTTTGTGCCTCTAATTTCCTAACGGTTGGTCTACTAACAATGAAATTTGATACACTGATGTACCATGATGAGAGTTCATCGAAACAGAAATGGCAAGCTTGTAAACAACAACAAACAGCCTCAGGAAAAAGCAACTTGTAAATGGTGTTTTTGCCTCTAAATTACTAGTGGTATGTCCTCTAACAATGAAACTTGGTACACTGATGTACCATGATAAAGAGTTCATCGAAACCGAAATTACAAGGTTGTAAACAACAACAAACAGCCTCAGGCAAAAATACTTTTAAATGGTGTCGGTGCCTATTACTCTTATGATGGGTCCTCTCACAATGAAACTTGGTGCACTGATGTAATGTGAATGACGACAAAACGCCTGAGGCGATAGCTTAAGGCCACTAATATTACTTTTTTTATGGCTTATGCCCAACTTTTTATTGCACACCATTGCATGTGAATGCAGTAAAAACGGAAAGGAGACAAGTAAATAAAAACATTCTAAAAAAGTGTGGAATATAAGGATGCCATAAAAAGCAAGGAGACACGACAGGGATGACCTAGTGAACATGATGCAATAGTACAATGGATGATGGCTGCATACTTTGAACTGACATAGCTTGCTCGTGTAACATTTTCTCCACACAAGCCCTATATTGTCGCGAAGTACGAGTGTGCTCCTTGTGTGATGCACAGCTAGGATAGCACGTTCGACAGGTAATACCATTTACTCGGTTTTCAGTTGTGACTGCATTGTGTGAAGTCTAAGATTTCTACATTTGCTCAACTGACCAGTTTTACAATGCTGCCATCTACACACAGAATCCATTCACCATTGTTCTCGCACTTCACTAAACAAACAGTAAAGGTGGGCACAATATAGGGCTTGGAAGAAATTTTACACGAGCAAGCGATGTCAGTTGGAAGTATGTAGCCATCATCCACTGTACTACTGCATCATGTTCACTAGGTCATCCCTGTCTTGTCTCCTTGCTTTTTATGGCATCCACATATTTCACACTTTTTTAATTGAAAGAATTTTTATTGACTTGTACGTATTCAACTGAGCGCAATGCGCAACGTGTAGAACAATAAATTATTTCACCATTGCAGTGCTGTCTGGTCGTTGAAGCTGCATGTAGTCGCTCAAAGTATTGTGTGTATGAAACACGCTGCTAATTATTTTCCAAACATTTTTAGTGAAATGCCCAGCACCGCTGAAGAACAGGGACTATGTCAACCAAAGGTCTTGGAGAGTCACACCTGGCAAGCATTACATCGTGTTCAACCATTCTGTTACCCACGAGGTATTATTTAGTATTGTTTTACATTTGCAGACATTTATGTTGACAGTGGTGACAATATTTGCTAGTCTAGTTGTGTTTTAGCAAGTTGGAGTGAACCAATGTAGGTGTTCAGAAGGGCGGATTTAATGTAATGTAATTTGTCTTTCATTCATATGACAAGAAGCGCAATGACCTCATAAGCTGCACCACAGCTTTGTTTAGGCATGTGTACCATTGCTTGCCCGATCTAGGTCAGCAATAGGGACTACATTGTTTTCGAGAGAACTGACACCAATCCTTGTTGTGTGTAACCATACATTCTCCTCCTATGCCTGCACTAAAGTTTTCACAAAAAAGGCTGGGTTGCGGCACTTGACTTAAGGTTCAGTTATAGGCTTTCTCCTGCCTGCCAATAATACTCTGCTGTCACTGAATGGTAATCACTATGTATAGAGTGAAGTACTTTCACTGCTCCACAAAAACATTTGATGTGAAATTGTACCAATTGTGGTATAATTATGATATTTGACACCAACCAAACACGTCATCAACATGATCCCCAATTTTACTATGGAATCACATGAGCAACATAATACGATGAGGTTTAGCACAACTTTATTGACGAGCGGGAGCAAGCCAACATAGTCGTGTCAACGGGCCGATTTTCTCAATTTTTTCTTTCTATCTGGCGATGCCACGCATACCAAAATCTTTTACGTGATTAAATAACTGAAAGCCAGCAAGCGGGTTTAATTTTACATTCTACGGTAGTCTGGCAGGAGAACAGGTGAGGAGCGGGAAACATGCCTTTCTCTGCGCAAGGGAGGGCAACTAGTACAAAACAGAGGCAGTGTTTAGCTTCAGAAACAGCCGAAGAGCTCCTTTCTTTGCGCAAGAGTGCAGCAACTACCACGAAACAGAGCTCGCAGGGGCCGTCTCACATCAGAAAGAGCCGATGAGCGGGAAACACGCCCCTCTCGGCCCAAGGGAGTGGTGACTAGCAGGAGGTAGCATCTCAAGCACCCATGGGGTGGAAAACACGTCTTTCTTGCAACTTTGTGGGCATGGCATGCAGCATCACATGCAACGGAGGACCAAGCTATAATGCTCCCTGTACATGCTCACTACCAGGCAGCTCCCGCTCACCAAGAATGCGTCTATAATATTGTTACGCAGTAGTTTTTAACCCTATGCGCGCATGCGCAGCGAGGGTCACAGTAGTTGGTTTGTCTGTCTGTGTGTGTGTCGACGCTTGCCCTACAGGCTACGAGGCGGCCTATTAGCAATACCAGCGGCTTCAGAACTACGCAAGCCTGAAAAATAAAAGGGCGTTTTTTCTGAAACGACTGCGTTCGCGCGGGATATGCCTTGAAAACAAGCGAAAAAGCTAATATGCATAATCACACTGGGCTTACCGTGACCTGATCCACTCTCTCTGTGTACCTTGGGGGCTCAGGAAGTCACAACGAATGGCATGTATCGACTCATGCATTCTATCTACTACTATCTACTAGCTAGCCCGTGTCAGACTCTCCGAGAGGTACTAGCGGGAGACCACGATAGTACAAATAGCGCAGCCTATCAATTAGCGGTATCGCGCATGCGCAGTTTGCCGAAGGTTTGTACTTTTGCTGGTCCCACGGCTGTTTCACGCGCTCACTTAGTTTAAGCGCGCATATGGAAATCATCGCGCTTAGTGCGTAACCGCCCCCTACATGAAACCTCCCGAGTCAGCGCTTGGTTGCTGCCGCCTCTACTGGGAAAGAAGCGACAGCCAAAGCGCTTCCTTCGCCCATATACAGAGTATAACCCTTGTGGATACCTGCAACAACTTCGCACTGGCGAGAGCCGGCTTCGTTTTGTACTGCGCATCGGAAGTACAAGCGTATACAAAAAAACAGGTTCGTGTTCGTAGCCCTGCACCACCGGCGAGGCATTTTTTATAAGCCAGAAACACGCCTGGAGAAGTGCTTCGGTCTTGTAGGAAGTTGAATAAGCCTGTCAGAACTCGGCAAGCACGCGACATCGGGGGCTACTGGAGCGTTTGTAACCCCCATACTATGGCATGAATACCGTTAGAAAGAGCCTGGTATCCCCTGCCCAGCGCTTTGTTACGCTTCTGGCTCAAGAGGAGATAGAAAGGAACACTGTAAAACATCTGTAGTGATTTCAAAATAGTCATTGACATGGATAGCTACAGAAACCATGACGTGAGCCCATGTCGCCCATGATACAAAGTGTAAAGTGAAACATTGGGTATAACAGAACAACTTGCAATATACATTCTGTGACTATTAGTTCAGAAGATGCTGAACATGAAGTTCAGCAGCAAACCTACATTCCTGGAACTCAGCGTGGATGTTTGTCGACGAAGGAATGAAGTACCACATACTGTGCAATATCGATGTGTGTCGACGAAGGAATAAAGTACCACCATACACTGTGCAGTACTAGACAGAGACATAGAGCACACACATTATAAACAAACATACTACACAAAGCTGGAGCTGAAGACTAAAAGTAGTTTGAAAGTCAGCTGCAAAAAGGAATCTGAAAAATACAGGTTGTGGAAGATAGAGATGAGTCAGTTAACTGTACACAACCTACTTGAAGAATGCTCATGACACTGTTCTTCTTGGAGAGACAGCTCTGACTGTTCCTAGAGCACCACGGGACGGTGGAAGGCAAGGTGGAAGGACAGGGGGACAAAGCGGTAGCATCCCACTGTTTCTTGTATAGGCCGTCATTATACACGTACACATCAATATATGGCCAGATTATGACCAAGAATACCGCCTTCGCAAGGATGCTTGCCGTCGCATACAGTATACAAACCGGTTGTCTAACGCTTTTCCCTTCTGCCTTTTCAATCAGACTTTCTCTCAAAATTGCTGGCGATCCGGTAGAAGACAACTTTTCAGGCTTGATAGCTGTTCATTCTGCTGCCTGCGCCGCTGTCGAGAAGCGACCATGGGCCACGAAAAACGTATCTACTCGTAGCGTCTTCTCCAAGGGTCAACGTGGTTTTGCGTAAAAACTCCGCCCACTAATCCTCGGTGCGCAAAGCGCCGTGAAAAAGGCATAGGGCCGTTGCCAACGCCCCGTTGCTACGGAAATTTTATGATTACGTAATGATTCCGTGACGTCACTAAGTTGGTACGCGTTCTACGGAATTGAAACAGCCGTCCCACACTTACCGCCCTGACCTCTGCCTGACTCACATGTATGACCCCTTGGCCCCCTGCTCTGCATCAATAAGTCTGACATTCCGACAACTTGGTAACAAGGTAGAAAGGCAAGGCAAAGAAGTCAACTACACCCAGGGCAGAGCTGCCCAGGGTGGCATTTGAACCCACGACACTGCAGTCTAGGCGAGCGCTCTACCAACTGAACTGAACTCATTGCCGAGGACCTCTAGAGAGTGTACCCTACCCCTTCTTTTTGGGTTTGAGATTAATGGGTTTAAGAGTGATGGCATATAGATGCTCGTCCGAGCACATTGGCTCATACAAGTTCCACTGCCGCTCATCAGACAGGCCCTTCAGCTCCATGTGAGGTGGAAGCCTGGAATCTTGACAGTAGGACTTCTGCTGTGTCAGCATTCTCTCAGTCCCTGGAGACGTAAAGGAAATTCGGAAATGATGGTACTTTTTGTTATTGGATATCTTGTGAAAGTGGGGGAGGAAGTATGTCGGGTATTCTTGTGTTGGCACAATATTAGCACTCCCAGTGTGCACAGACATTACACACAGCAGAGCTGTCAAGAAATCGGCAAAGTCACTCTTGCCATCTACCTTTGTGCACTTAAAAAGGCACTTGAAAATGGCAAAACAATAAGTCTGGGCTGAACTTGGTGTTCCTGACAATGACAAACGGGTATGTAATGTTAGTAGTGTGTCTTCCTGTCATCACCCTCCAGCAGTTCCTTCTGAAGTAAACGGAAATATCTGTATTTTGCATGTGTAAGTCATGTGATTGCTGTGGCTCAAAAACCAATGGGTGTGTTGCTGTGTACGTTGCTGTGTACCTTGATGTGGTATAATACCTCTGTTATGTCATGCATTTCGTATCATTTCAATATTTCATTGTACGTAAAATTAGAGTCAGTTGAGAAAAACGTTGAGAAATGGTGGACCATTCTGGTCGTGAGTAGTGCTCGTTTTATCCGTCTCCATCGAGAAAGAGCTCAAATATTTATGGTCCTTCGAGCCGGATAGAAGTCGAACCAGCGAATCTTGGATGGTTCTTTCTCGAGAGTCTACTCGTTTCATCATAGCGCTACCGCGATTGCCACGTGGTACCTCTCGCCTTTGTCAGCTCGAGCCGCCTGTCGACTATGAGCAACGCAGCCACCCTTCGAAAGCGGAGAGGCGTCGTCCGCACCTCCATCACTCGTCTAACGAATCGATTCAAAGATCTGGAGAATGACACGGACAAACCTGCGACATTGGAGCTAGCGCAGGGAATGACACGTAAGCTGGATGCACTGGATTCGGAGTTCAGGACCCTTCACCACGCCCTCATTCACCTCATAGACGATGAAGAGGCCCTTTCGACGGAGCAAAACATACTGGACGACCACGACAATTTTGTCGCTGATCTCTCTGCGCGCATAAAGCGGTTCATCAATGCCTGTACGCCTGTGTCTGACTCGCCCACTTGTAAGATAGCATCTCGACGACTCTCACACCTGAAGAAGGCCCTGTCCTCCGTTTGAACAGCCATCACGTCCTCCGGGGAGAAACCTGTTGACATCTCCCTCCTACGTCAGTACAAGGAAGAACTTGCTGACTGCAAGTAGGAACTTGCCCACGATCATGTCTGTTGACCTGAAAGAAACGGATGAGCTCTCCATGTTACAAGCCAGCCTGGAGGGAGAAATCTTGGATACATCACTTCAAGTCAAGAAGCTACTGCTCATGTCGTCACACAAGTCTGACTCTCCCACCACATCCTCTGACAGTAAGGAGTGAAACTACCTAAACTTGATGTGCAAGCTTTCGACAGCAATGGAGATCCTTTTGGGAGCAATTCTGCATGTCCATACACGACCGTCCTAGCCTTGCTGATCCTGAAAAGCTCGTTTACCTGCAACAATCGCTCAAGAATGGGTCCGCCAAGAGCGCCATTGAAGGTCTTTCATGGTCTGGGGAATACTACGCTGAAGCTATTGACTGCCTGAAGTCTCGCTATGACCGCCCTGCTTAATTCATCAGACCCACGTTCGCACTATTCTGGAATCACCTCCTCTGAAGGAAGGCAGCGGCAAAGTGCTATGTCGCCTGCATGATGTTGTACAGCAGCATCTCAGAGCACTAAAGGCAATGGATTATGAACCATCAGGTCCTTTCATTACATGAGTTCTCGAGCTGAAGCTGGACGTCAACACTATGTTTGAATGGCAAAAGCACAGCCAAGACTCTACTGACGTGCCGTACTACACGAGGCTACTGGAGTTCATCAACCTCCTTGCGCAAGCATCCGAAACGCCTACTTCCGGTCAAAGAGGTATGAAGCATTCATCTAACTCTGCTAAACCTGTTGCGTCCTTTGTTGCAAACGCTGATGACACCGTTGCCAACTGCGTCCTATGGAGGAATGAAAAACCTCCCCTTTACGTTTGTGCCCATTTGAAAGCCCTCGCACATGATAAGATGTATCCACTCTCAAGGAAAACAAGTTCTGCATCAACTGCCTGAAGCCTGGACACTTCGTTAAACAATGCAAGTCGTTACATCGCTGCAAGAAGTGTCATAAAACCGCACCACACCCTACTCCATGTCGAGACTGAACAAGGTTCTCAAACCACTCCTGTGTCTTCCACTCCCGTGTCGATAAATCCTACCCCTAAGTCAGTGTCCTCTCGTACTGCCGCAGGTCTGTCATCCAACACTCTGCTAATGACGTGTCGCGTACTTGTTGATGCACCTGACGGCTCTAAAGTGGAGGCTCGAGCCCTCCTCGACTCTGCGTCCTCAGCATCATTCGTCTCTGAGCGTCTGGCACAGACTCTCTGTCTCTCTTGTTTTCACCAAAGCAGAAAGGTCTCTGGGATCGCTGGCCTCTCCCATGGTTCCCTACTTCGGTCAATTGCAAGCGTAAAGTGTCTTCTATACGGTCTCCTCACAAGAAGAAAAGTCGCAGCCATCATTGTGCCACGAGTAACATGCGACTTTCCTCTTCATCTGGTCGCATTTGACTCATCCTGGAATCACCTAGAAGACATCCCACTTGCTGACCCAGATTTCGGACATCCTGGAAGAATCGATCTTCTACTGGGAGTTGATGTGTTTGTTGAGGCACTTCGTCAGGGCAGGCGGTTTGGACCCCCTGGATCTCCGCCTGCGTTCGAGACAGAGTTTGGTTGGGTTCTGGCTGGTCGGCTTGACTCCAATACTCCAAAACATGTTACATCTCACCACGCCTCCTTCATTGCCGGAGATGATCTGCTACGTTGATTTTGGGAGATAGAAGAGAATTCAAACAGCGAGATATGCCTCTCGTCTGAGGAACGATCTGTCGTGCAGCACTTCAAGGAGACTCACCAAACTGGCAGATTTGTTGTTCCTCTCCCAAAGAAGCCTCATGCCAAGCCACTTGGAGAATCCCGCTCCCAAGCCAAGGGTCAGTTCAAGGCATTCAAGTGACGTAATGGAGGAGTACTTTCAGATGAACCACGCTGAGCCTATACCTACTGCTGATCTGGAGAAATCTCAACAAGAAGTGTTTTCTATCTTCCCATGCACGCTGTTCGCAAGGAGTCGAGCTCAACTACGAAAATTCGAGCAGTCTTTGATGCCTCTGCGAAGTCATCGTCTGGGGTCTCACTGAACGACACACTCATGGTTGGACCAACGGCTCATTCCTCACTCATCGACGTTCTACTCCGATTTCGATTCCATCGCATCACTCTCACGACAGATGTCAGTCAAATGTACCGAGCAGTGGAACTCACATCGCCGGATCGAGATCTGCACCGATTTGTCTGGAGGAACGATCCTGATGACCAATTGTGAGATTATCGTATGACTCGCGTGACCTTTGGTGTCTCTGCCTCATCCTTTGCTGCCAACATGCCAGTCAAGCAAAACGCTCTCGACCTCTCTCTTGAGTACCCACAGGCAGCAATGGCCGTAGAGAAATCTTTCCACGTGGATGATGGTCTAACTGAAGCAAATTCTGTCGAACAAGCAATCGAGTTGCAACGGCAACTTCAAGACCTCTTCCCGAGAAGAGGTTTCCTGCTACGTAAGTGGAACTCCAACCAACATGCCCTTTTGCAACGCCTGCCATCTGAACTGAAGGACACCCAATCAACTCATGCACTTCCAAGCCCGGACAAGTACACCAAGACTCTCGGTATTGAGTGGAACTCAACTACTGATCAGTTTCGTCTCTCGATCTCAGAGCTACCCCCTCTCGACTGTGTCACCTCATGTCTGATGTTGCGAAGACGTTCGACATACTAGGATGGTTCTCTCCCACCATCATCAAGGTGAAAATCCTGATGCAACGTTTGTGGGAACTAAAAATTGACTGAAAAGACCCATTGCCCCAAAACATACATGACGCCTGGTTACAATGGATATTAGAGTTGAAGCTTCTCTCCGACAAGCACCTTTCCCGCTGCTACTTCCCAGATGCAGTCAATGTTGTTGCTGTTGAGCTACACGGATTTAGTGATGCAGTTGTCGTTTACCTCCGTATGATTGACTCAACCGGAGGCATCCATCTCTCGATTGTGACGCCATTCCTTGTGTGGTGCTTATTTACTTGCACAATTGCTGCATCACATTCAGCATGCATTCAATCTACCACTGAACTGCATCTATGCCTGGACTGACAGCACCGTCATCCTGAGCTGGCTCGTCGGCAGTCCGAGACACTTCAAGACATTTGTCGGGAATTGAATTTCACACATTGTTGAACTGATCGCACCTGACCGATGGAGACACGTCAATGGAACAGACAATCCCGCAAACTGTGCCTCCAGGGGCCTTTTCCCCTCTGAATTGTTGAATCACGTTCTCTGGTGGAACAGTCCAGAGTGGCTGAAGTTTCCCTCCACTGACTGGCCTAAGCTGTCAACTATTCCAGATGTGGGACCATCAGACGAGGAAAGAGAAGTGTGCATCCACTCTGTTCTACATCGGAAGCCCCCTCTCATTCCACTGGATCGTTTTTCCAGCTTCACTCGTTTCTGGTATGTTACCTCCTGGATCCTCCGCTTCGTGAACAACTGCCATTCTTGCGATGCTGCCAGAGTATCGTCACCCCTCTCCGTCCAAGAGCTGTCCTTAGCCGAGAATTACTGGCTGCGTCTCGCTCAGGAAGAGAATTTCACGCAAGAGATCCAGTCACTCAGGACGGGTCGCACTTTGACCATATCCAGGAAGCTGGAGTTCTTCGCGTTTGTGGCAGAATACAAAATGCTCAGTTCTGCTATTCAGTTCGTCACCCAGCTGTTCTACATGGCAAACATCAAGTTACGAAGTTGATAATCTACTCCGAGCATCTACGTTTGCTCCACGCTGGACCCACACTCGTCGCAGCATCTCTCAGCCGTCGCTACCACATTATTGGATCACGCAAAGCTGTGTATTCCGTCACCTGTGGCTGCATTACGTGTCGTCGAACATCCGCGATGCCTCAACCTCAGATGCTGGGCCAATTGCCTCCTGAGCGTCTCATGCCCGGTTCGGTCTTCGAGAACGTCGGTGTGGACTATGCTGGTCCTGTCTACATCAAGTATGGTTTTGTCTGTAAGCCTACCACCGTCAGGCATACATTTGTGTCTTCGTGGCTCTTGTCAGTCAAGGCCGTTCATCTGGAGCTTGTCTCTGATCTTACCACGGAGGCCTTCATCGCCACACTCCGTTGATTCATTGCCCGTCACGGTCAACCGTCTATTATTTGGAGTGATCATGGCACTAACTTTGTTGGTGCTTCTCGAAAACAAGAAACTCATTCAATTCTTGGATAAAAAAAGGACACAAGGAGCCATTTCAGAGTTTTGTTCTGCACAGAATATCGAATGGAAGTTCATCCCGAACGTGCTCCTCACTTCGGTGGTCTCTGGGAAGCAGCTGTCAAGAGCCAACACCAAGTTTACCTTTGAAGAGTTCACTACCATCCTCACGCAAGTCTGTCTAAATAGTCGCCCCTTAACTCCAATGTCCTGTGACTCTGATGCTGTCGAAGCTCCTGATCGGGAAGTCGGTGGAATCGCTGCCCGATACGTCTCTTTCATATCGTGCTCTCCCGCTACTTCGTCGCTGGCATCTGTGTCAGTCCGTCGTTCGGCACTTCTGGCAGAGGTGGTCAGCTGAGTATGTCGCCAGTCTTCGATGTCTAACCAAGTGGCAGCACCCGACCAGGAACATTCAGATTGGAGGTGTTGTCGTTCTGCAGGAGGTCCCTACCAAATGTCCCCTCGCTCGAGTCGTCCACGTTCACGTCGGCAAGGACAAATTGGCACGTGTCGCTGTGGTAAAGACAATCACAGGGATCTACAAACGACCTATCACCAAGATGGCTCTTCTTCTGCCCTCACAAGAGTGAACCTTATTAATGAACATTTTCGGTTATTCATAATTGTATCACTATAATGTTTACTTAAAGACCATCCGGGTCTTGGTCGGCGGTATGTTGTGTCATGCATTTCGTATCATTGTACGTAAAATTAGAGTCAGTTGAGAATTTTGAGTAATGGTGGACCATTCTGGTCGCGAGTAGCACTCGCTTTATCCGTCTCCATCGAGAAAGAGCTCAAACAACCTCAAACTATAGTAGCTAGTGTGTTTGCCTTTGACATTGCATGTGAGGCAGCCAATGTGCGGATAGTTAATTGTTTTCTGTGTTAGTCAATGTTTTCAGTGGGTGCCAAAAGGTTGTAGCAGGTGTCTCCCTCATTGACTACCAGGATATACCTAGAACACTAGCTGATACTGGTCATGATAGATACCAACGCCAACTGGAATACTCCATACATGTAGCCCTATTCCTTTGCTACAGACTGGTATAGGTGTCGAGGGGGGCACAAAAATGCCCTGTGTTCAACCGCGCACTTGTCGCGATTGCTTTACAACGAAACGTGTCGGGGCTGCCACTTGAAATTGCTGCAGAGTTCTTTTGCCAAGTATTGCTCATTTTTTCAGAGAAGAGTAGGAGCAACTCACAGGAAATTGTGTCAGGATTAATTAACTTTCTGCTACACTTTACATTTTTAAGTCTGCATACTTATTGCCGGCGGAACAACGGTCTTGTTGTGAGGGAAAATCCAGGCAACGCTAATTTCTCACCTTGTACATAGCGACTAGCCAGCTATTCCCTTCACATCAGCTTTGAGCCAGGTTTTGCAATACAGGGAGCTGTACTACACTTATCACTTGACAAGCATATAATTATTAAGTTGCACACATTTCTTTTTTTTACTGTAGTAGGCATTGAAGACAGACCCAATTGATCAACCAAAGGACTGGTTGTGTCGCCATGTCTGTCACTTTGCAATACAGCAAAATTTTATCTTATAATTATAGCTCCTCTCTGTGTGTACTTCACTTGCCTGAGATAGCTCCTTTGGGTTCGAAATCTTGCCCTTGTGAGATATAATTGATGTTTTGCCTACACTGCAAGCCCCTGACCTTTTCATGTTAGTTTAATAGTTATGAGTTAAAGAAGCAGCACTTTTGTACCCGAAATCATCTCACACAGGTTGCAGTCTTCCTGAAACAAGCAATGGAAACTAACAAATAATTATCGTTAAGTTACACAGAGCATTAGCTCAAGTTTTTAGTCAAATCAACACAAAAGATGTACACATTGACCCTGAGCAATAGACCAGTTTCACGAACGGCACAAGGAATGCATTAGTTTTAAATTGAACGTGACGTCACATCCGGAGTCCCGTTCTGGCTCCAGCAATGTATTGCGTTCTACGGAGAAAATGGAACTGTCCGTACTTAGAGCGGCGTAGCGCGTAGCTCTTACGGTATGCTCTATTTATAAGCTACTTTTGCGATATTACAGTAACTGTAGTATGCGTAAGAAAAAGAACGGACGCTCTAGCTTGTTCCTGCGCGGAGATCTGGGCTGAGAAAGGATAGTTGTTAGCATCATAACTGGAAATCGATGTGTTCTGTGTGACTCTACACGTGCAACAGACCCTGGAGCCTCTTTTCCCAGGTTAAGCTGAGGCTCCTTGCTCTGGTCTCCACCAGGAAAGCGTCGGCTACACAGCCGAGAATATGGCGTCAGCACCTAGCTGTAGATTTGCAATCCACCTCGCTCTCGCCGTTTTTCAGCCGGGGAACGGTGAAAAGAGGCTCCAGGGTCTGTTGCACGTGTAGATCCACACAGAACACATCGATTTCCAGTCATGATGCTAACAACTATCCTTTCTGAGCCCAGATCTCCGCGCAGGAACAAGCTAGAGTGTCCGTTCTTTTTCTCACGCATACTACAGTTACTGTAATATCGCGAAAGTAGCTTATAAATAAAGCATACCGTAAGCGCTACGTGCTGCGCCGCTCTAAGTACGGACGGTTCCAGTTTCTCCGTAGAACGCAATACATTGCTGGAGCCAGAACGGGACTCCGGATGTGACGTCACGTTCAATTATCTCGCCCACTTTACGTGCCATGCATACTTTTGCATTCGTGAAACTGGTCTATTGCATCTGAATTACATATTAAGTATGTCAAAGAGCATCTTAATGCATTGACGTGGTACTTTTTTGCAGAGGCACCCACCTTTGAAGAACTTTGTCAGGGCAGTTTCATTTGTGACGGGATTTGTCATCAAACCTGCTGGTGATGGCAGTTCATTGAGTTATGTTACGCAGTCTGATCCCAAAGGTATTTTGAATTTGTTATCCTCAGCCGATTTGTGCAGCGGTGGTATTTTGCCAGTTCATATAATGTGGCTAAGAAGTTTTTTTGCAATCAGTATTAAATCTATTGTCTGACCAGTGTTCTGGGTGTGAATTCGGCCAAATTGCAGGGTGTTGCTAACTCATCATGCTTTATAGCCCCACTTTCGTATCTTTCAGCATGCTGGGTTGGCACTTATTGCTGCTTATTGCCTCCTAGCTAGATGGTTTATTCTTCACGCAAGGAGTCTCCTTCATAGCTTGCAAGTAAATTTAAAATCCTGCGAATTTAGAAAAAGTGCCATATAGGGATGGTATAAAAGGAAAGGGAGACAAGATAGGGATGGGATAGATGAAGCTGACACCCCCGATGCCACCACACAATTCATATTGTTGCTGGTGTCACTCTTTGAACTCCCTCTAACGGTGTTGGTTACCCAGTAGCATGACTTTTTTTTTGCTATGAGTCCTGACTATTGTAATGGTCAACTTCACCTAGGCAACAATCACTAAGCACGGTAGTACTTTGTATATAGAGTACCTAGCACCATAGATGTATTGGGCTATGATAGGGAGTTTTGTTCATCTTCTTCTTCAACCAGCATAACTAAAAAACCGAAACAGATAAAGCCATGAAATTTTGTAGGAATATACATATCGATAACCACATGTGCAACGTCACACGTTTTTTTGTTTGTAAACAACGTTGTTTACTGTAAACAACAACAAAAGTGCCCCAGGCAATACATTATAATGGACAATACATTTTAATGGGCATACTAGATGTGTCAGTGTAACTCACAATTGGTAATGTATTCAATAGCCAACATCAAAATCACAACAATACATGTTTGTAAACAACAACAAATAGCCTCAGGCACTTTTCTTTAAATTTACTTCTTCGCTCCTCAAACTTTCTAGTAGCACGCATAGAGATGAAACTTGCTATGTATGCCTATTATATCATTTCCATGACGATTACTTCTTTCCATGACGACCGCATATTGTTTGAAAAAGCCTCAGGCAATTTTCTTTAAAACTATTTCTTCACTTCTCAAACTCGCTAACGGTACCACGCATGGAGATGAAACTTGGTACGCATGTGTGAACATCGTTTCCATGACGACCACAACAACAAATAGCCTCAGGCACTTTTCTATAAAATTACTTCTTCACTCCTCAAACTTGCTAACGGCAGCACACATGGAGATGAAACGTGGTATGCATATCATTTCCATGACGACAACAGGCATTATTTCTCTATTACTATTTTTATAGGGGCTTGCCCCCTCCCACAGAGATAATACGTAGTAGTATATTAAAATGAGTGGGACAAGTAAATTAAAAATCCTGCGGATTTAAAAAAAAAGAGGCATATAGGGATGGTAGGGAGACAAGATAGGGATGGGATACATGAAGCATGGTTAATGAACAGATTTGAGTATGCTGACACCCCCAACCCCATCACACAATCCCTATATTGTTGCCTAGGTGAAGTATTAAACATTCACCATTACAATACTCAGAACTTGCAATACACTAATGAGTAACCAACACCCTTATATAGTCCAAGTGGAGTTTAATTAAAGGGAATGTGGCAGTATAAATGTTACTGTAAACAACAGGGACACGGTGAATGCGTAACCTTTAGCCCCTATGAGAGTATCACACCAGGCAACAATATAGGGATTGTGTGATGGGGTTGGGGGTGTCAGCATACTCAAATCTGTTCATTAACCATGCTTCATGTATCCCATCCCTATCTTGTCTCCCTTATCCCTATATGCCTCTTTTTTAAATTCGCAGGATTTTTAATTTACTCGTATATATAGGGATTGTGTGATTGGTTTGGGGGTGTCAGCTTCATGTATCCCATCCCTGCTTTATCTCCCTTTCTTTTTATATCATCCCTATATGCCTCTTTTATAAATTCGCAGGATTTTCATACACTATTATGCAAGCCCCCAATTAATTAAGTAATATAGAAAATGCCTGTTTCGTCATGGAAATGATGTAATGCGCATGTGTACCAAGTTTCCTCTCCATGTGTGCTGCTGTTAGTAAGTTTAAACATGAAATCCGCGTATAAAAGGGAAGGCATAGTCACGGGAAGATTTCTTTTTTGACGTTGCCCAACGAACAAAATGGTGCACAGAAACAAACCGCCACTCGAAAAAACACTTACTCTCACACTTCACAAGCCTCTGGAAGGCAGAATACGGTCTAAATATCTGCGCAGTAAAAAGCAAAAATCGAACTCATCCACATCTTCATACAACAAGCCAGACTCAGGTTTTTTCGCGAGCGAGTGAGCAAGAGACGGCGGCTCCGCCCAGGTGGCCACGCCCTGCCGAGTCAGCGAAAAATGAGTTTTTCACCCTTCGTCCGCAGCAGCTAGTTGTCGCCAAGAGAGGCAGCATGCCTAGCAACGGCCATCTGCTTCCTGGCCCTGCTGTCTTTCAGCTTCTTTCTTTCTGTACGCAACCTGCATCTGTGAAGAGGCTCGTTTTAGCACTGTAAGAGTAGGTTAGAGTGTGTGCGACCTGTGCAGGCGGTATTTCTGTCAGCTGTCCGTGTGGGTTTGTTTACATCAAGCTCGGCCTGCTCACATCGTCAAGTTTCGTCGTCTTTTTTTGCTTGTGTGTTTGCAGTCATGAAAGGAAGCCCGTGTTTAGTAGGGAGTAACCCGTTGGGAGCCGTGCTGTGGAAAGGCAAAGCCTCTCCTGCAACTGGATAACCACCGTCTTTCTCGCAGACGACCCATGAATAGTTTTGAGTTTTGCCCGTGACTGTGACACCCCGTTTTATACTGTGGGGTCCACCAGTTTTCAGATTTGCATCTTTTTCACGTATTTACATGGCAACAGCACGTTTAAAGAGTGAAGAAGTAAAGGCCTGAAGCTATTTGTTGTTGTTTAAGATATTTGTGGTTGTCATGGTATAATATGCATGCGTACCAAGTTTTTTCTGCTGTTTTCATGTTTGAGAAGAGAAGAAGCAATTAAGCAATAGGTGGTTGTCGTTGTAATTCGCATCTGCATCTCCATGCATGCTACCGTTAAAAAGGTTTGAGGAGTGAAGAAGTAATTAGGAAAAGATCCTGAGGCTATTTCTTGTTGTTCATACAATAAGTGGTCGTCATGGAAACAGTGTAATGTGCATGCATACTAAGTTTCATCTCCATGCGTGCTACCATTAACAAGTTGCAGTGAAGAAGTACTTTTAAGGTGCCTGTTTGTTGTTGTTCACAAATAGCTATGTGGTTGTCATAGAAACATGTAGTTGTCATGGAAACCAGGCAATTGCCATTAGTGAGAATTGCCTGAGGCTATTTGTTGTTGTTCAAACAATATGTTGTCGTTAAAACATGTAGTTGTCATGGAAATGATGTAATAAGCATGCCTACCAAGTTTCACATCTATGTGTTCTACCATTAGAAAGTTAGAGGAGTGAAGAAGTAAATTTAAGTGCCTGAGGCTATTTATTGTTTACAAGCATGTATTGTTGTGATTTTGATGTTTGTGATTAAGTTTCGTTCACATAGCTCTTATTTTTACACTGACACATTTGATGCCATTATTGTGTTTTTGTATACAGTAAACAATATTGGTTACAAACAAACAAGTATGGCCAGTGACTGATATGTACATTCTTACAAATTTTTTTTTCGTTTTTGAGTTATGGGTGTTGAATGTGAAGAAGAAGGAGAAGATGAGCAAAACTCTCTATCATAGCCCCATACATCTATGATGCTGGGTATATACTATGCCTATCCCTATATATTAAGTACTACCACACTTAGTGAAAATGCATGCACGCAATGTTGAACTCCTATGGGCTCGTATCCTTCCTCGGAAGCGTTTACTCACCAGTTTCAAAGGCTTCTCGGCACGCCTCGGATTCTAATTACGCCCCTCCCCCTCGGGCATTTCAATCTGGAAGACACTCGAATTCCGTCCTACCTATACTCAGAGGCTCTCGTATGCCATCTGTTTTGTTCTTTCCTCCGGTATGTATGTCAAAGTGTTCCAGTTGCTCTCAGGCTGGTCATGCACTGTTTGTTTTGTCTTGCCTAAGCAAAGAAAGTTTGCTCATTGGTCTCAGCCGCTCTTTCACTGGCCTTACACGTTTTTATGAGCTCTGCTTTTCTCTTTCATGGACATAATCACAACGTTCACGCAATTTCCACCTTATACGTACAGCAGTTTTACCCTGTGGACATGCCTTCGTTGCAGGCATGTTTACTCATAATCCTAAGTCTCACACAAGTCCTAAGACTCGGCAATTAGCCATGTGGTCCAATTTTCTAGCTCTCTGTGCCGCCGACGTTATCCGTGGATAGACATACCCTTCGTCGCTTTATGCACACGCCTCAGTTTTTGGGCTTATCTATTATTCCACGTTAGAAAATGACCGTACAATCGCAACCCATATAACACAAAATCGCTCTAAACAAAGCATTTTTAGAAGAAATCCTTGACCTTCATGCGACGAAAATATGTGGCTTGTTTGTAGTGCGAATAATGACTCGAGAAGCAAGTTATAGAATAGAAACACGAAGTACACACACGTACCGTAACCCTCGCGCATGCATGCCAAGTGTGTAATATATATAGGATTGAACTTTGGTGTTATAATCTATTTCAGAATAGTTCTGGTGCTATCCACCCGTTTTTATACTGTATACACAATCTTACAAACAGACATGATGTTGGTACCAACCAAACACGAGGCAGGATGTGTTTGCTTTACATTTAAAACCCTTCGCATTTTTTTGCATCCAGATTGATGGAAGACCCCTAGGGTTTACATCATAACCAGATGTTTGTTTATTGCAGACTCTTGCCTTGTACACAGGTGTTATTCCTAAGTGGATAATAAACTTTGCACTCTCCAAAGTAGCTCCTATGGTAAGTATCTGTAAAGTTTGTATGCTTTATTGAGGGTAACTTGGCAAAGATATGCCCTTGATAGCACTGTTTTGAATATTGGACTTTTGGTTGCATAATCTTTCCCAAAACCCTGCTGTATTTGGAGAAATTTGTTCCATTGCACCTACATACAGCTACCTCGATTTGCTGAAAGTGAACCCATGGACTAGCATCATTAATAGAACTTTCAATGAAACTTATCATGGTGACACAAACTAGAGAATACCATAACCAACATTGTACATACGGTAGCAAGTTAATTCACCCTGTCTGTGTTAAATGAGCTAATGTACTCATGCGGAACCAGCCAAAAGTAGCCTAGGCGATAGGATCGAAGATCGGCCATTATACTTATAGAGGGCAAACTGGAGAGTACGGGCTGGGAAGAGCTGACTGCCTTGTGTAAGCACATGTAGCATGACCGTTCCAGCTCGTGACAAGAGGGCATATGGGGAAAGATCAGAATAACAGTGCCCGAACGGTTTACAGTTGTGCATGATAGGGGTGAGGGAGGTAAGAGCATTTAAAACATGTGTTCGTGGTAATGTTCTAGATAGCCTAGTTGCAATGACACACAAGACAACAAGTCTCTGTCTGTGGTGCCTGCTTGTCAGATATTCCCACATGTCACATGGGTCTCCTTCCTCAAGGAATACGTCAAATCTTGTCGTGATAATAATTCGGTGCTGATCGGGTGCAGAGAGGGTACCGTCGTGAGTGTGAGGCATTTTTTAGTAGTTTTGGCAGTCAAAGACTATTCAGCCTGAGTGATGTTGCCACTTGTTTGTTGTCCTAGATCACTGTGTTCATTGTTGTCACTTGTTTCTTCACTTGCAAGTGGACTGAATTTCCACCTTCCAGGGTGGAATCTTGAGGGATCAACCCCAAGTTTGTACCCCACGCAGCAGGTCTTTCCATTGTAGGCATGTGGGGTTGGAGTGGGTTTGGTGAGGATCTGGAACATGGAGTGTGCAGTTTACTGGGACTGCCTTGTAGTACTGCTGGGCAGTGAAGCCACACTCTGTCTCCACGCTCAAATGCTTTCCCATGGACTTTCTTGTCATATCTCTGTCCAGTTGGCCTCTCTCTGACTTTGGTATATGCATCCAGGCTCTGTTTCAATTGTGCTGAATAACATGATTGTTTCACTTGATGTGGGTTTGGTGAGCCGAGGCATTTTCACTTGGCGACCATACATGAGGTAGAACTGGGTGAAACCTTTTGTTGGCTGGACACTGGTATTGTATGCAATACAGAGGCGTCTGATTTGTCCATATCCTGTAAGGTCCTGGTTATGCGTTGTTTGGGTGGTAAGGGGTCGTTTGAAATTTCCAGAATTGTGCATATTTCTTTGATGATATCGGATTCGAAACTTCGTCCTTGGTCTGAGAGCAGGTGTTTGCAAAGTCTTTTATGAAGCACTGGTAGTAGGTAGCAATTCCCAAGAACTGCTGCACTGCTTTCACTGAGCTGGGAACTGGCAGAGACACAACCTTTTCCATGTTGGCTAGGTCAGGGGTGACACTACTGCGGGAGATAATATGGCAGAGATACCGTACTTCAGGCTTGCAAAAAGAGCATTTGGAGGGTTTGAGCTTGAGGCCTGATTCACAAAGGCATTGTAGCACGGACTGCAGATGGCAAAGATGTTGCTTGAAGGTGAGGCCGAGTACAATGACATCGTTCAGGTACACAAGACAGCACTAAATCCATGAGACGTTGAAAAGTTGCTGGGGCATTGCAGCAGAGGTAACCAAAATTGGAAGAGGCCCTCCGTGGTGTAGAAGGCTGTCTTGGGGCGATCAGTATCCTCTATGTCCACCATCCACTAGCAAGTCTAGGGTCTACACCACTGTGAACTTGCCAGTATCCGCTTAGCAAGTCTAGGGTACAGAACTGGCCAATGTGTCAAGGGTGGTGTCAGTACGAGGTAATGGATAGGCATCCTTACGAGTCACACTGTTGATGTGGCGATAGTCTACGCAAAACTGCGCAGTCCCGCCTTTCTTCCCTTGGACAATAGGGGAAGCCCAAAGACTTGTAGACCTCTCGATAACCGCATTGTCGAGCATCTCTGCAAGGAGTGCTCTAACCTCCTCCCGCTTCTGTGGAGAAATGTTCCGGAACGGCTGTCTGATGGGCTTGCATCTCTTGAATGGACAGTGTGTCGCAGTTTCCCTATTCGCCCTACATCTCCCGAGTCCAGTGCAAAAACGTCTGCATAGTTCAAGAGCAGCTGATATAATGATTCCCCCTTTTGACTGGGCCAAGTTCTGATCCAGTCTCTTCAATCAATTAGCAAGTAGGTGTTTTTGTTGCTTGCTGTCCGTGGTCGAGTTATGTTGTTGATTGTGGCTGTTTCTGGGACGCTCTCTACCCTCTCCTGGTGGCTGGTATAGAGGCAAAGTGCAATTGTATTCAGCGAACTTGACCTGATTGGCATCCAGGTCGATAGTGGTGCGTTGTTCCCGAAGAAATTCTAAACCAATGATACCCTCGGCTGTCAAGGGGTTAACTACAACATCTATTGCCATTGTGTTACCTTTGAAGGCAAGATAAGCGTGCGCTGTGCTGTAGGATTGGAGTGGGGAACCGTCGGCTCCGACCAGTCTCAGTCCAGACGTGCAGTTCAAGGCAGGAACACCGAGAGACTCTGTCCCAAGTGTACTTGCGCAGCAAGGTCACCTCCGCACATGTGTCAACGAGCAGGGACATCATGACTCCGTTGATAGCATACCGGACGAAGAAACACCCTGTAAGCGAAACTGAAAAAACATTCTAGTTCCATTTACACCAAGGTAATGGTTAGACAACAAGTCTCTGTCTGTGGTGCCTGCTTGTCAGATATTCCCACATGTCACACACGTAAGGCGTGGCTTCCAAAATTAGCTGCCAGAATTGTATTACGGTGTGAGGAACGAGTGCACGGAATGCGTGCAGTAGCTCTTTAACAACTTTATAGAAGCAACTTTGTTATTAACCCTTAGCGTGCATGTGCAGCGAGGGTTATAGTACTTGGTCTGTGTGTGTCTGTCTGTCTGTCGGTCCGTCTGTCAGCAGCTATTCTCGCACTACAGGCTACGAGGCGGCCCATGAAGGGATACCAATGTCTTCAGAACTACGCGAACCTGAAAATTAAAAGGCAGATATGCCGTAAAAACAAGCGAAAAAGCCAATATGCATCCAATATGCATATCACACCAGCTTACCTCGACCGATCCGCTTGCTCTTTGTACCTTGCGGCACAAGAAGTCACCACTACGGCCGTGTATTGACTCCCGCATTGGCATGCTCTTTTATAGTGTAGCTAGCCCGTGTCAGACTCTCCGCGACCAGAAAGCATGGAGACGGCGAGTAAACGCATACTCATAGCCCGGCTATCAATTAGCGGTGCCGCGCATGCGTAATGGGGGTTTGCACTTCAGCGCTTTTCATTACGTATGTTCAGTCTTTACACTTGAGCCCGAGATGGGATATCCGTGGAGTAAATCGTTTTCAGAGCCATTCTGCCTGTGCACCATTATATCAGCGTCACATGGTCCTTAGGTTAACATCGACACTTTTTAACTGTAGCTAGGCTATGTAGTGTGCCTTTACAATAAAATTATGAAGCCCTAAAAAGTGAGATGCAACATCTTTAGAACTCTTCTGTTATTGTTAGTCCATTCACTAGTAAGTTGCAGTTGGCCATTAACAGAGTAGTCCACAGTGGCAGACCATAGCCGTAGCAAGAACTGTTCGTGTTTCATCAATACCAGGAGCCCAAGAGCGCCGCTAAGCAGTACGAAGGGGCACCCAACTCCTACAGTAATTCCGCTCAGCATTTGACAGTTTAGTGCCAGAGCGCTTATGCCCATATTTGGCACAGCTTGGGCAATGTTAGGTAATCACTAATTACAACTGCTAATATTCTGTAATGTGCGTTCCTAAGGCCATTCACCACTCTGCTTTATTTTGGCAAAACCACTTCGGGCACCTTCTTCTAAGACTTTTAAATGCTGTTCTATTCTGTTTGGCACTCTTATGTGCTCCTGTCAATACTTATTAAACCTGGCGACTCATTACTAGCATGTCCTCTTTATATTTTTCACTGCAGCTGATGGAAAGATTACACGTTGCATGTGTGCAGTACAATGACTGGAAGGCATCAAATAATCCTGGCTTCAAACCATGGTTACACCCAGAGCAAAATCTTCTTCCTTTAGTTAGTCCCCTACTGTACTCTGCTGTGCTTGTCTGAAGAATGATTATTTTCTGTATGCAATGTTGAAAACATTTGCATGTGTCCACAGCAAAGTATCGAGGTAGAAAGGCAAGGCAAAGCAAAGTCCACTACACCCAGGACAACTCTTCTCTTTCAAGGAAAAGAAGATGAGCTGCCCGGGGTGGAATTCGAACGAACGACAACCAATGACACTCTGCTTTCTAGGCGAGCGCTCTACCAACTGCGCTACTCAGCTGGTGGCCCAGCACATCGATACAGCATTTTAGGTGATCACACAGAGTTGCCACTCCAGAATGCAACATCATACTGGAGTGTAAGTAGCATCAGCAAGTGCAGGTATTCCTTTAGTTTCTCCTCTAAGCCTGTAGCTTCTGATTTTTTGCTGGTAGCTTTTAGTCAAATGCTTTACTAGCGCTCAAGTCACACACCCTTTTTAAAGATGCCACTACTATTAATAAACCAATTTACAGCCAAAGTTTTGGTTCAGGCGACAAAGCTCTAGAGCCCCCGGTCGCTAAGCTAGGTCCGGTAAGCTGGTTGTCTAGTCTAGGTCGGCTAGGTCTGGGCTAAGGCTAGGACTAGGTGTGAAGTAGAGGAACCTACAGAATGCAGGCACCTTTAACTACACCTTTAACAAGACACTGAACATAGAATGAGAATTCATCGTGATCTTGCGCATCCAACCAAACTCACACTAAAGTAGTCCAAATTCCAGTGACTGGCCACAGTCTCTGTAAAACCTATCCAAGTGGTATAAAATCCATCACTAATCATGACACTGCATACAGCAAAACCAACAAAACCAGTATATACTTCACACGGAGCAAAGGGTTCCTCGTATCTATGTGCACTGTTCTTCCAGCCTCCTACTGTATGCGCTAGCAATCAAAATGGGCGTGGCCACATTCTGAATCATATTTTGTCATGCAAGGCTCATGACCATTTTTGCGAAAAAGTTTTAAAATGCCTGCATGTACCATAGGACGCAGAGAAAGTCACTGCACATAATGGCGGAGAACTTTTCCCCCCTGCGCACTGGTTTTCTCTCCCATGGAGAATGTATGGAGAAGGAAAATGAATGGCCGAAAAAGATATCAAAAATATAACATTAACAACTGACACTGTGTTTCATTAGCATAAGTATGTGCATGTGCATCAGTAGAGCTCTCAAACTCACTCTGCCACTTTGGACAAGCTGTCTTAACTTCCCCTACAAGCGTATGCTACGAGTTTGATTTTGAAATGTCTATAGCTATTATTTTCCTGTTCATTGCAAATTGTAAGCTTGAGTAAAATACAAACATGGTTCTGCGCTGAGGGTTTGCACTTTAATGTTGGTACGATCAAATATTGTATTCGGCACTAAGTGTGGGTTTAGGACAAGCTCTTCCTGTTCCTACGGCTACCGTCACACATCTCCCTTGACCTTTCTTTGTGCAGCTGGCAGGATACCCTCTCTGCTGCTCTTTCTCTCTTCTCACTGCAGCTGTCACTCTTCTAGCTGCCTACTTGTACATCAAATCTGTCTCAGCTGTGCATTCTAAAACTTAATGTAGCCGTAGCTTTGGCTGTTGCTGCCACTAGGTATGTGCCTAGTTTAATATACGCGCAACTGCGTGTTCTACAGAGTCTCGTGGGGATACGAGGAGGTAAAGCTAGGACATATAAACTGTAAAATTAGTATCGCACGCTCAGAGAAAAGTAAGCATTGATCTAGCTCAGCCTATCCCTAGCCTAGTCCTAACCGACGTAGTATAGCATACCTTGCTAGCAATCGTAGCCTAGCCGACCAAGCTAGCCAACAGACCGATTTTGCTACCTAGCCAACTTTTCTTGTACCACACACTTCTGTAGAATTCACATAGAAGCTGTGCGCTTATTACAGTTGATCCCTTCACGTGACACGCGTAAAATCTGTTTTCTGCTCAGTAGCAGGCTAAGAGCTTTGGGTATGCCACAGTCTAGTCATAGACTGCTCTTCGTCCCAAACCCCCTTCATCTCCGCCCTGTTAATCGCCATGGAAATCTGCCATTGATTTCTTTCTCTGCCGCTCCGCCATCAACTTAGGAAGTTGTTCTAGGGGTCAGCGTTTAACACCAACTGATGATGACATAACGTCAGATTTGAAATTGTAATGGCTCAGTTGCCTCAATCCCTCTTGACAGCAGGACATTATCTAAAAATGAATAAATATTGTGTAAGGAGTTACCTTCCAAGATTTTTGTTAACTTCATGGGCTATACGTTTCCAATTATTAACCCTCGGTGCGCATGCGCAGCGAGGGTTCCTGTATTGTTGTGTGCTCTGTCTGTCTGTCTGTCTGTCTATTACCCAACATCTCACTTCACGAGCCATAAATCGCTCCACAAAAAATACCAGTATTCAGCATCTGGTATAGCTCGAAAAGTATGTATGGCTTTCTCTGAAACTGCTGCGTTCTAGAGTTACGGCGTGAAACACGAGCAAAAAAGCCAATGTGCTAACTTTTTTAAAAACAGGCTTACCTCGAGCGTGTCCCTCTCTCTGAAGGCACAAGATGTCACAACGAAGGTCGTGTATCGACTCCCACATGGTATCTGCTGCTGTAGCTCGGCCGTGTCAGACTCTCCGCTAGCTACTAGCGGGAGACCACGAGTAAGCGCATAGCCCGGCCTATCGATTAGCGGTATCGCGCATGCGCAGTTCGGCGAGGGTTGAACTAAACCCTCGGCGCGCATGCGCAGCGAGGGTTACAGTAGTCGATCGTTCTGTCTGTCTGTCTGTCGACGCTTATTCTGGCACTACAGGCTACGAGACGGTTCATTAGCGATACCAGCGGATTCAGAACTACGGGAGCCTGAAAAATATTTAGGCGATTTTCCTGAATCGAGAGATATGCAGTGAAAACAAGCGAAAAAGTCGCTCTGTGTACCATGGGGGCTCAGGAAGTCCCAACGAATGGCATGTATCGACTCCCGCATGCTATCTACTACTGTAGCTGGCCCGTGTCTGACTCTCCGCGGGCTACTAGTGGAAGACCACGAGCAAAAGCATACAAATAGCCGGCCCAGCCCATCAATTAGCAGTATCGCGCATGCGCAGTTCGCCGAGGGTTTGCACTTTAGTGTTCGCCTTCCTTATGTGATTATTCATAAGTTAACGTCCTATGCATTTATAAAAGAGCACAAAAAATGTGGCACTACCAGACGTCGTGCACGCATCCACACATTGCCTTACGCAAGTTTTATGGTGTCATTTTAACAAATCGTTTGCAGCAAAAAATTTGTGCATGACCATGTTTGATATTCTGGCATGTCAGCTACAAACAGGAAATGCAAAGGTTTTTGGCTACAAACAATTTGTCAGAGGCTTGCACATCTTCGCATTTTTAACTGTTATGGATATGTAAGGTTAAAAAATGTTCCTAATAAAAGGTTTTGTAAGGTCAAAGGCTATTTGATATGGTATTTTGTTGTACCCAAAATAGAGCAATCATATATTTTAATGTAGTACTCTGAGACGCTGAAATCACACCCCAGTTCTGCTGACAGCAATCAGCACAGTAAAGAAAACGACCTATGTGAGGATATGGAAGAACCACAGTCATTCTATAGAGATGAAGATCTTAATACAGACAAAAATGAATTAGCTACTAGCTAGCTAGAATTAAAAACTTAATATTTATTCTACTTTGTGCACAATTATTTTTAACTGCTAGAGCAAAGCGAGCCCTACAGTTCTTAACACCAAAAGCACTTTTATAAGTTGCATTAACACGATGATGTCAGCTGACTATCAATCTGCAGTTAGGCTGACAATCAGTCTGCAATTAGGCTGACAAGAGGATTCTACCGTGTTATGATACTCTAGCGCATGTACAATGTGATTCTCTCGGGATCCAACCATCACACACTAAGCATGGGAGTGCCTTTATATAATTTGTGTCGCACCTCCTCTGGTTATCCTTATAGTGTGATATTTCCGGACACCCGCTAATGGTGCAATGACATATACCTAGTCTGTTTATAAATATTTGTATAATGAAAAGCACTAAAGTGCAAACGCTCGGCGAACTGCGCATGCGCGGTACCGCTAATGGGCGTTTACTCCAGGTCTCCCCCGCTAGTAACTCGCTCAGAGTCTGACACGGGCTATGTAGCTACGGTAGTAAATAGCATGCGGAAGTCGATACACACCCTTCGCTGTGGCTTCTTGTACCTCCAAGGTACACAGAGCTAGCGGACCTACAGCAGCGTTTTAATCACGTCTAATATAGAGTATAGGTGGGTATCATGAGACAGGGGGTATTATGAGACACTCGCTCAGATCGAAGCAAAACTCACCCAAACTGTTCTGAGAGCGGTACTAAGTACGGATCTCATCTCACTGAAATGTCGTGTGTAAATATTAATGGTGTATGCCTTTTTTTACTATGATCTCATCTCACTGAATCCAGCAGTTGTGCGCATGCATGCCAAATATGGAATCGTGATCGTAGACTGTAATGCAGTGAGAAGCAATGCCATCTTGTTTTTCAAATATTGACGTTCTGTGCTTTCTTTTTAGCGTGTGTAAATGGTGTCCCATAATACATACATGTGTCTTATAATACCATCAATACAAATTAACGAATATTTGTAGTTTATTTCTGTGTCAAAGTTTGGAATCTAGTGCAATGTATTGTAATGTTTACTAGTTCTAACTAGTAACATTAACTCCAAGTTTCATATCATTTCCACCTACTCCTTCCGAATATCAAGGCAACAAAAAATGGTGTCTCATAATATCCTCACATACTCTACGCATGCGCACCGGTTGGACGTCGGTCTCTCATGGCGTTCTAAACGCTCTCCTCGGCTCTGGTCAATACCAAAGCGTTTTGGTGTTTAGTCAATGTTTGTGTGGGTCTGTACAATCGACTGAGGCTCGACCTCATCTCCTCCCCTGCCCTCGTGCCCGGTGGTGTGCTCCCGTTTTTCAGCTGCTAGATCTGTCCACGTGGGAGGCAAGTCAAATATCCAGCGGTCGCAATCCATGGGTCGTACTTGTTCTACTCCCATGGTGAGAAGGGTAGCCTCTTTGGGGCTGATTGCCGACAGCTGGTATTCTGTGGCACATGATCTGCCGTGGAGTGGTGGTGGGAGTGGGTGTGGTCACTCGTGCCTCTAATAAAGTGTCCGTCCACATTCGGTCTTATGCGACTTCAACTACCACCAATGATGGTGCACAGTGAATTCTACAACACATCGACTGGGGACGGTGCTAGTTCTGTATTGTACAGCTAGATTTCGCTCCCTACACGTTTTGTCTGTCTTGTGTATGTATGTATATACCTGCCATGCCTTAGTGGGTCCGTGCAATGATTGATTGATAATGAATGATGGGTTGGGCCACGCAAGGCGGTCCGCGACCGTGCCAGTTTGTTGCTCTCGAATGCAGCAAAATCGCCATTTTAATTTTCTATCCTATGTACCGCTAAAGCTGTTTGTATCGCTCATAAGCCGCCTCGTAGGCTGTAGTGCGAGAATAGTCGTAGAGAGAGACAGAACGACTACCGTAACCCTCGCTGCGCATGCCGCCGAGGGTTAGTGACTGAGCGTAAGATCAAAAGAATTCCAGCTAGTCCAAACGACCTAGATGATGGCTTTGCTTGTGGTCTACTGGTTGTGTACGAATGGCCATTCTCGCTAACGGTAGCATGCATGGAGATGAAACTTGGTACATATATATGTGTATTACAGACAAGTACATGTTTCCATGACAACCACTTAATTCTTTAAAATTACTTCTTCACTCTTCCAGGCAACACTATAGGGATTTGGGTGTCAGCGTGCTCAAATCTGTTCATTAACCATGCTTCATGTATCCCATCCCCATCTTGTCTCCCTTCTTTCCTATATGCCTCTTTTAAATTCGCAGGAATTTTTTTATTTACTTGTTATCACTAAGTACGGTAGTGCTTAGTATAATAGGGATGGGCATGGTACATAGCATCATATAGATGTATAGGGCTATGATAGGGAGTTTTGTTCATCTTCTTTTTCTTCTTCTTTAACCAATATAACTAAAAAACCGAAAGAGATAAAGCCATGAACAATTTGGAGGAATGTACATATCGATAACCACATGTGCAACATGTGTCAGTGTAACTCACAATTGTTAAGAGCTATGTGAACGAAATTTTGTATACATAATGTAGTCAATTAATCACAACAATACATGTTTGTAAAATTTTATCCTTAAATTCACTTCATTTTCTCAAACTTTCCAATGGTAGCACGCATAGAGATGAAACTTGGTACATATGCCGTTTATATCATTTCAATGACGATTAGATGTTTCCATGACGACCGCATATTGTTTGTAAAAGCCTCAGTCAATTTTCCTTAAAACTACTTCTTCACTCCTCAAACCAGCACACATGGAGATGAAACTTGGTACACATGCGTATTACACCATTTCCATGACGACAACAGGCGTTATTAGATTTTATTGGGGGCGTGCCCCCTTTCACAGACATATGTACAAGGCAATAGGAAGCACTTTTGAAGTGGTCAGGCCAATGGGCGTGGTATAAGCCACGCCCCCTAAACAATGCCCCTCATGACGTTCTCTAATGCGGGTCGTCGCGGATGCGTTGTAGTTTCCGCACTGGAGGTCGCGCAATCGCAGGGTGGGTATAAAAGGCCACCCCCCACCCCCCCACAGGCTAGGAGACGCTATGATCGAGGCGCAGTCTAGAAAGCGAGGGTTAAAACTGGTCCGGCCAAAACCAGACCGGCCGGACCGCTTGCTACGGCCATAACGTAGTAGTATTATAAAAATGAGTGGAGACAAGTGAATTAAAAATACTGCAGATTTAAAAGAGTCATATAGGGATGGTATAAAAAGAAAGGGAGACAAGATAGGGATGGGATACATGAAGCATGGTTAACGAACAGATTTGAGCACACTGATACCCCCAACCCTATCACACAATCCCTATATTGTTGCCTAGGTGACGTATTAAACATTCACCATTACAATACTCAGAACTTATAATACGAAAAAATTCATGCTACTGAGTAACCAAAACCATACAGATACAGAGCCCAAGTGGAGTTTAATTACAGGGACTGTTGGGAGTCTAAAAACAACGGGCGAGGGGGTGAAAGAATGTAGGGATTGTGTGATGGGGTTGGGGGTGTCAGTGTGCTCAAATATGTTCATTAACCATGCTTCAGGTTTCCCATCCCTATCTTGCCTCCCTTTCTTTTTATACCACCCCTACATGCCTCTTTTTTGATCTTTTATATTATTGCTTACCGAATGAAAAGCAGTGCAAACCCTCAGCGCACTCATTAGCTCTCTTTCTTGTCATTCTATATTTTCTCCTTTTCTCTCCATGGTCTCTTCTTGAGTCTCTGACGCGCACGCGTAAGTAAACGCATGCGCCGTACCACTAAACCTTTGAGGGTAATTCGGAATGAACTTCAGAAAAAACGTTCTTCTTTGATTGCAGATCAACACCAGGGAATACTATAACCAACGCAGAGATACACTAGCCTTTACTCTCTGTCATGCCGAAAACAGAACAATTTTACATCGTTCCGTTTGTCCGCGCATGCGCAGGTAATTCGGAATAGTAGAGCTAGCTACAGCAGCGATACGTCTAACCTGTATGGCTTGCAGCGTACATATCCAGGTAAAAACAATATCCATACCCCACCTGTTCGTCCTATCACTCCGTCCATCTATTTTCATGACATGCTGTTATCTTATTCTGATCACCTTGTACATTTGGGCCACATTCTAACTAACAACCTAGATGACTCCATTGACATAATGAGGGCTGTTAAGGATCTCAATCGTAAAGCCAATTTCCTTTTCTTCCATGCTGCGGACCCGTTTGTCAAATCCTTTTTATTTCAATGCTATTGCTTGTCACTCTATGGATGTTGTCTGTGGTCGCTAAATTGTTCGTCAATTAATCTCATTGAGATAACTTTGAACAAAATTCTGCGCAAGATCTGGCACCTTCCTCCTCGGTCTCACACTGGAATTGTTCATTGTGTAGCACGTGTTAGTACTATTTCTAATCTGCTATATCATCGCTTTCAATCTTTTCTTTCAAGAGCTATTTCCTCCTCTTCTTCTCTGATTAGGAATATTTTTCATGAATCATCTCATTATGTTTATTCTTTTGCCGGTTACAATGTTTTGTATGGTCATCAACATGTTAGAGTATTTAGTGATGAAGATTTTGACACTGCCTGCACCATAAGGCTCATTCGTTCATATCATGGGTTATACACACCTATTGAATCAGTTATTGAAACTCTATCATGTCAGTGAAGTCTACTGCTATTATGTCACTCTTCTCTCTATGGGTGGTCCAGTGGTCGGTCCAGGAGCCCTAAGCCCCTGGTTGGCGACGGGATATAGTCCACAAGGCCACTGGTTCACCTGTCACCTACATCTCTTCCATTCTGCACCTGTATTTGGTGTGTACAATAATAATAATAATAATAAGAATAATAATAATACACTATTTTGCACATAAACAAAGCCGTGATTACTGTTTTCTATACCGTTACTCGCATAGGTGTGCGCGCGACAGAGCTAGCTGCGCGCGTCGCACGTCTTGGTATGCTACACTGAAACTGGCTGTGGGGCAGCTTGCATGTTCGATGTCTTTAGACTTCATTGTAGTCTGCTTTAGTTGTTTTAGATCGCCGTAGTCTGCTCTACTTCTAGCAGCCTATCGTCTCTCGTGGTCTCTTCCCAGCTCGCGCAGAGTCTGACGCGGGCTAACTACACGACTAGGTAGCATGCGAGAGGCGATTCACGCCCTGCGTTGCATCTTCTGGTGCCTCCGAAGTACGCAGAGCACGGATCGATCCGACTGTGGTGTATTGGCTTTTTCGCGCTCTAGCTTTGCAACGGAGCAGTTTCAGAGAAAACTTTCGAAATTTCTGACCTTCATTGCCTGTTAATTAGCCTTTGTGAGACGAACAAACACTCGAGAAGTGAGATGTAGAATAACAGACAGACAGACAGACACACACACACACAGACAGACAGTACAGAGTACTACAGACAGACCAACTAACTACAGTACCCTCGCTGCGCATGCGCGCCGAGGGGTCAGCACAGGTCCCTCATCCTTTATTGTCTCGTGCATGCCGCCCCAGGCTAGGCACCGTGTTGTGCGCGCGACGTCTGTCCATGTCGCGTTTGGGCATGGTTCAAAGGTCACGCGTATACGAGGAGCCGAGCCGCACGCGCGTCGATGCTCCACCTTTTGCTCCCTCGCAAATTCGCTTGGCTGCGTTTTCCTCTCGGGGCACGGCATCAGAGCAGCGAAAACGAGATGACATTCACTGGCGCGGGGTGAGGTAATGTAGCTTAACTTGGCAGCAGCCTTACCTAAGTTATTCTTGTGCGCAAGTTCAAGTGATATATCAC
This sequence comes from Geodia barretti, assembly GCA_030341885.1. Lineage (NCBI taxonomy): Eukaryota > Metazoa > Porifera > Demospongiae > Tetractinellida > Geodiidae > Geodia > Geodia barretti. Next base: position 43,113 of record CASHTH010002172.1, read on the forward strand.
TAAGTTGACAAGACAGGGATGACCTAGTGGCTTATAGTGCACACAAGCCCGATTATTTTCATTAGCTACATGATGTGCAAAATCTGTGGACAAAGATGAAAGGGTTTTTACAAACTTTTTTGGATCTATGCAGCACAACGCAGTAGGAGGATCTTTTAATAGAGTCTGTGCTATACTACTGGTAGCAAGTGTGAGGAGTAAATTTGTAGATCAAATCTCATGGGAAAAGTGTAATGCTACACAATAGTTCAAAGTCCATAATTGTTAGCAAGTGTGAAAAGGAAAGCATGATGTAACTCCACATGTGCACAAGTTTACATACCTTAGGCTATTGGTGTCTGTATCCCATCCCTTTGTCTCACACCATCCATAATTACCTCATTTTAAATTCGCAGGATTTTTTGAATGAAAGTGCCTCAGGATGTTTACAAATATGTAATCTTTGATTTGATGTCAATACACTTGCATTCTGTGCTACCGTTTGCAATTTTGAGGAGTGAACAAGTAATTTATAAAAGTGCCTGACACTAGAACAACAACAAATAGCCCCAGGCAATACATTATAATGAATGTCAGTATAACTCACAAATGGTAAGAGCAATGTATTCAGTCACCAACATTAACAATACATGTTTGTAAGCAACAACAAATAGCCTCGGGCACTTTTAACTTCTTCACTTCTCAAACTTTCCAATTGTGGCACGTATACAGATGAAACTTGGTATGTATATCATTTCCATGACGATTACCTGTTTCCATGACGACCTCATATTGTTTGAAAAAGCCTCAGGCAATTTTATTTAAAACTACTAATTGACTCCTCAAACTTGCTAACTATAGCACGCATGGAGGTGAAACTTGGTGCACATGCATAATACATCGTTTCCATGACGACCACAGCAACAAAAAGCATCAGGAACTTACTTCTTCACTCCTCAAACTTGTAACGGTACTGCGCATGGAGATGAAACTTGGTACGCATGCGTGTAACATTATTTCCATGACAATCACTTTGTTTCAACAACACCAAATAGCCTCAGGCAACTTTCTAAAAATTACTTCTTCACATCTCAAACTCGCTAAAGGTAGCACGCATCGAGATGAAATTTGGTACGCATTCGTATTACATCATTTCCATAACAACTACATGTTCTATGACGACTACATATTGTTCAATTATCCTTAGGCACTTCTCCTCAAACTTGCTAATGGTAGTACACATGGAGATGAAACTTGGTATGCATGCATGTTACATGATTTCCATACAAACAACATGAAATACATTCAGGCACAAGATAGGGATGGGATAAATGAAGCATGGTTAATGAACAGATTTGAGTACGCTGACACCCAAAACCCCATCACACAATCCCTATATTGTTACCTAGGTGAAGTATTAAACATTCCAACTTGTGAAGTACCAAAAAGTCATGCTACTGAGTAACCATCACTGTTACAGAGTCCAAGTGCAGTTTCATTAAAGGGAATGTGGCAGTATAAAAGTAGAAATGTTACTTAAAACAACAGGGGCACCGTGAAAGAACGTTTGCTTTTAGTAACCTTTAGCCCTTATAATTATAATGCCACATCGAATGTTGTGTGTGGGTATATAAGTACCATCATTTTCTGTTGTATGGGCGAATCGTATGATCAAGTTGTGGTGTGAGGTTCGAGCAAGCGATCTCGGAATATCGGCCACTATTACATTGGCGTAGTTGGCAGGATGACTGAGGCCGACCCTGGCAGCGGTGGGATGATGGACCCTCCGCCGGTGGTGGGAGAACGCGGACGCCCGGGGAGCGCAGCAGCCCGACTCCTGGTACTCCTGGAACCATTCGACGGTACAGGAAGTTGGAGTGACTGGTGGTTCCGTTTCTTAAAACGTTTTTACCGTGAACGGATGGGACGACACACAGAAGCTGCAGTGGCTCCGGGTCCGCCTTACAGGACGTGCTCAAAGGGCCTGTGGTCTCTTCCTACGACGAGACCCGGAGTGCACTGAACGAGAGATTCGAGCCTGAATCAAGACACACGCGGTACCAGGCCGAGTTCCAGTCGTGGCAGAAGAAGGCTGGGGAGGGGTGGACCGATTTTGCTCAGATCTTCTTCTCTGTAAGGCAGAAGCAACCAACTACACGTTAGATGATGCAGTTGCCGCCACTCTCGAAATGGAGTCATATCTTTCCCCCCAAGCCGTTCGTTCCACTTTCCAAGAACCGGGAGAGCCTGCCCCTGCTAGCGTGGATGCAGTGAGCAATTGGTACATGTTGTTGGGAGGCTAGCTGAGCAAGTTGAGAAGATGCAACGAGGGAACAGCCAGTTGCCGACCATGACGTCGAGTAGGGAAGGTCCACGCCCCAGAACGAGGAGGCAATTTTCTGGTACGTGCTGGAACTGTCAAGTGGGACACATGGCCCGAGACTGCTCCCTACCTCGCCCTCAGCAAGCCCCGCGACAGCAACAGGGAAACTAGACCCCTCCTATACAGCAGACCGAGTTGAGGGTAATAACTCATGGTCCAACCTTCTGTTCATGTTTCTCCTGACTGGCTCGATCAACGGCACCAACCTCAACCTGCTGTTGGACACTGGAGCAGCTGTCACCCTGCTGAGGGAAGATGTCTGGAAACAGTTGGCACCCAAACCCCACAGTCTGGAGCCCTGGCCCGGAGCTACTCTAGTAAGTGCTGGGGGCATGCCATTGACTGTTCATGGGTGTGCATGTGTGAACTTGAACTTGGGGGGTAGGGATTTCAAAACTGGAATGGTGGTAGTGAGTCCCCTAACGTCTGAGGCAATCCTGGGCATTGATTTTCTCCAGAGCCAACAGGCCGTCATTGACCTAGGTTGTGGAAGACTCAGCCTCAAAGAGAGTGGGTGTGAAATCTCACTGGACACCCCACTCCAAACTCTGTCATGCACACATTCCCAACAGGCCCGCACTTTTGAAACAGTGGAGGTGCCTCCCTGCTGTGTTATGGAGGTTTCCGCCCACCTGGAGACTGCAGTCGAGGGAGTGTGGTTGGTGGAAGGGACTGTGTCTGGGGCCTCACAACTTGCCGTGGCTAGAGCTTTGGTCCAACCGACATCGACAACCATACCAGTCTGCATCTTAAACACTTCAGACGAGCCCGCTACCCTATACACAGGAGCTGTCATTGCGGTGCTAGAGCCCATCGAACTACCGGCAGAGGTTGATGCAGTTGTTGACACCACTCCAGAGGTCAGTGACGATAAACGAGAGATGCTATGGCAGCTTGTCCAGGAATGTGGTGCTGAACTCAGTGCGGGTGAGAGGGACATATTCTACACACCTATTCCGATGTGCTGGCATCTTCAACTCCAGATCTGGGCCGGACGGACAGGCTTCGCCATCGCATAGACACTGGCAACTCACCACCCATCCGACAACCTGTCTGAATTTCACCACATCGTCGAGAGGAGGTAAGAGAGTTGTTAAGCCAGATGCTGGAGCGGGGAGTAGTTGAACCGTCCTCCAGCCCCTGGGCATCTTCCATTGTACTGGTGCAAAAGAAAGACTGTCCCACAAGATTCTGCGCCGACTACAGGAAACTTAACCACGTCACCCCAAAAGATGCCTATCCACTCCTCCACATCGACGTTACCTTGGACACACTGCACGGCTCACTATGGTTCACAACCTTTGACCTCCTCAGCGGGTACTGGCAGGTCGAAGTGGCCGAAGCCGACAAGGACAAGACAGCTTTCTGCACAACTGAAGGGCTGTACCAGTTCAGGGTCATGCCCTTCGGGTTGTGTAACGCTCCTGCGTCGTTCCAACGACTCATGTACCTAGTGTTGTCCGTCCTCCAGTGGTCGCGGTGCCTGGTATATCTCGGTGACATAATCGTTTTAGGTCCATCGTTCGGGGAGCATATCAAGAATCTAGGCTCAGTATTCCAGCGACTCTGTCAGTCGGGACTCCGCCTTAAACCATCCAAGTGCGCCCTTTTCCGGAAGGAAGTAGGATACCTCGGCCACGTCATATCCCATGACGGGGTTGCCACTGACCCAGACAAGACAGCAAAGGTGGCAACCTGGCCGGTGCCGACCACCAAAAAGGAGACTCGGCAGTTTCTCGGGCTCGCAAGCTAATACTGGCGTTTTCTCAGGGACTTTGCCCAAATCGCACGCCCACTTCATCGACTGACCGAGAAGACAGCATCGTTCGTCTTGACCCCTGAATGCCAGGATACCTTCGATATGCTCCGCAAACATCTCTGCTCTGCACCGGTGCTGGCCTATCTGGACTTTCAGAAGCCCTTCACTGATAC
>CASHTH010002173.1:0-19956 GCA_030341885.1 Geodia barretti
TCGCGCGCAACCCTCGTGTCCGTCAAGATACGTTGTGGCGACTCGCCACGGTCCGGTCACATCTGCTTCGGTCGGTTTCATCGCCTGACTGTTTCGGCGTACACCCTCTGGACTCGCCGTTCTCGCAGGATCCTGCGAGACGTCGACATTCGACCATCACTGCGGCAGAGAATCTCTACCACTCAAGGGTTGGTTCACTGTTACCGAGCCACTCCCGGCCAATCCTACGAGCCTCCACAGCGGAATGCGGTCTGGGCAGACTCTCACATCGTTTACGTGGCCCTCGTCATTCACCGCATTGTCGACGTTCTTCCGAATGGACTCTCGTGGCCCGCTCACAGCCCTGCGTGCGCTGCTTCGACAAGCCTGCCCTGAGTCCTCGATGGCTCGCACTATGGACCAGCTATACCGCTGGCCACCTCCCTGTCTGCGGAGGTCTCAGGACGGACTTACGAGTGGTCCCAGTCCCTAGCACCGCTCCAGGCCATCCAGGCGGCTGGAATGAGGGCCGCGAGGCACAGGGCCGCGGCGACGACGAGACTCTTTGAATATAGTAACCGAACCGGACTCTCGGCAGTCGAACTTGGTCGACTCAGCTGCTGTTAACTCCGTCCGATGTTCTCTCTGTAATGGCAGCGGCCGGGCTATGTGGGGCCGCAGTCCTTGAACGTTCCGCCCCCCCGTCCTTCAGCGCCGTCCTCTCCCCAGGGTCATCCCGACTATCCTGGTCGCCGTGACGATACCGGCCGCCCCGCCGCGTGCTCCCTCCTCGACCGAGTCGATGGCCGCCAGCGAGATGGGCGCGATCAGGAGGCCGAAACCCAGCCCTGCGATCACCAGGTGCAGCGTCAGCGCAGGGTCGCGAATGCTCGTGTCCCACCCTGGCCATTAGGCTGAAGCCCACCGCCGCGAGCACCAGGCCGGCCGCCGTCGGCACGCGGTAGTCGAAGCGCTGGCAGGCGAGACCGCCGATGAACTCTCGCGCCACCTTCTGGCCGCCCCCGTGGTCATTGCGCATCACCAGAGGCCCGCCGTCCAGCTGCGGTCATTCCCATGACCTTATTCCGCCTCAGTGGCAAATCGTCACCATTCCGATGATCAGGGCCGCCCCCACGAACACGTGGGTACCGGACGCCGCGCCGAACGTCGCCCCTCTGAAAGACCGCGACATCGCAGCAGCGGGGGCTGGGCTGGAGAGCTGTCGTCTACGATGCCCCCAGCGCGAAGGCGGACAGCAGCAGGTAGCCGACCATCAGGGCGTCCGGCTCCCCGATCCTGGCCAGGCCGAGTGCATGGCCGCCAGGCTCGCGGCTATCAGCGCCCCGCCCGTGTAGTCGACCCTTGCGGCGGTCCTCGGGCTGGTCGGGAGCAGCCACATCACCAGCGCGAGCACTACCAGCGAGAGGGGTATGTTGATCCAGAAGACCCACCGCCAGCCCTGATCCTGGTTGAGCCACTCAGCGAGCCCTGTGCGACAGGCGCGTTGGACCAGACGGCGCTCCACAGCCTGTCCATCTGCTGGGGCACGAGGCCGCCCCAGAGCGGCCCTATGACGCCGCCCGCCTCCGCGGAGGCGCCGATGAGCCCCAGCGGCAGCCCGCGCTGGCTGCGGGGAACAGGTCGCCCGCTATTGCGATGGCGACGGGCACCAGCGCCCCGCCCTGCGACGCCTGGCATACCCGGTCGGCTATCATAGCATCTCAGAGTCCGGGAACTCGACGCCGGGCGGGACCTCGACTGGAGCATCGTAACTCTCCAGTCGTGACACGTCAACGGCGACGGAGCCGGCCATGAAGACCCCCATCGCCGCGAAGAACACCTGCCTGCGGCCCCACACGTCTGAGACGCCGGCCGATTCAGTCGGCAGCGCGTCATGTAGCCAGCAGGTAGCCCGTGATGGTCCACGAGGCCTTGTCCAGCTCCGTGACGGCAACCCTCATGTCGAGCATGATCTGGGGCAGCACCGTCACGATCACCGTCTGGTCGTCGGCCGCAATGAAGACGCCGACCAGCACGGGGACAAGTGCAACGTAGGGCGAGACCTTGCTGCCGGCCGAGCTCATGGGAGCCGTTCGCGCGTGCGGCTACTGGGGCGGCTCGATCACGATAGGCTCGCCGAAGTCCCTCAGCTCGATCGTGCGGACTATGCCCTCGGCGTCGGACTCGATGACGCGCCCCGAACACATGGCTTCCAGCAGGTAGTGGCGCTCCGCGTCGATGGTTAGGTCCACGTCCACGTAGGCGTCCTGGATGGCCGTGCCCAGCAGCGGAGAGAGCGCGGCGGCGGGCAGTGTGCCCGTCAGCCTGTGGACGTCCTCCCTGCCGGTCTCGACCTCCTTGGGCTCCTCGAGCTGCAGCATCATCGCGGAGATGCCGACCGTGGGGTTGAAGAAGCCGAGAGGGCTGACGGTGTCATCCATCTCCTGCCAGGCACCGGTCAGCGGGTTCGTCATGTACGTGGTGCCGTCCGCGGAGATAAGGGTGGAATTGATCGCGTAACCCCCGCCGAAGATGCCGCTGAACTTGAGCGAGAGGCGGTCCGGCTTGACCACCTCCACCAAGGCTTCCTGCACGACCAAGGCCGGAATGAACTCTGTGCCGCCCTCGTTGTGGGTCAGCTCGAACCGGAACGATTCCAGGTCCTGCATCGCCTTGCCCGAACCTTCGAGGACCGCCGTGGGATCGAACGGCACGGGCGTCGGGGTGGGGGTTGGGGTCGGAGTGGGAGTTGGCGTCGGACTCGGAGTGGGAGTCGGCGTCGGACTCGGGGTCGGACTGGGGACTGGTGTGGCTTCCGGAGCGCCACTGCCTCCTCCGCAAGCCATCACGAACATAAACAGAGTGGCGACGCGGACGCCGCGAGGGTTGGGCCTATCGCTTCAGCATTCCGCGACAGGGTCGGAGCAGTCTCGCGCGTAACCGCATATGGTGCACTTCAGCTTGCAATGACGACTACAACTATGCTCCCGCATATATCACAGAGGACTCGATTCCGGTGATGATTGCCGATTGTGTCGCGCCCCTTGGCTGCTGACATTTACCCCTATATACACAAGACCCCGCCCCCGGTATCAGGGGCGGGGAGTCTTGTTAGATCCGAAAGCTATCTAGAGCGAGTTACGCTGAGTCTCGCCGTCCCCTGAGTGCGAACATTGCGCCCGCTGCCAGGAGCAGCACCGAGAAGACCAGCACCAGTTGCATGACGGCCGGTACCGAGCTGTCGCCAACGGTAGGCGGTACTGGCGTGGGCGTGGGCGGTGGCGGTGGCGGGGGCGGGGTCGGCACCGGTGTGGCCGTCGGTGGCGGTACTGGTGTAGGCGTGGCCGTAGGCTCTGGCGTAGCCGTGGGCTCCGGCGTAGGAGTGGGGAAACCGCCGACCTGCAGATTGTACGTCGCCATCATCTGAGGCAGCGACATAAGCCTTGGACGCGCCTCCCGATTCAGGCGTACCGGTCAGTGCGCCGTCCAGGAAGCCTGCGGCGCCGCCGGCTGCCAGCCTGGCGAGCACCTGCGTGGCTGCATTGATGGCGATCACGGCCTCGTCGCGCGCCATCCCAGCCGACTCGTGAGCGTGCCGCGCGCCTGCCTCGACCCTTCCGGCGCCGCCCGCTCCGGCTGCGCCGGCTGCTATCGCAGAATCGATGACCGGCTCAGCATTGTGCAAGATCTCCGTACGCATCGCGGGGTTGTTCACCGAACCGTTTCCATCGATGTCGGCCGAGGAGCCCTCAATCATGTTGACGACGCCCTCGAGGTAGTTCTTGGCATCCGCGAGGGACGATACGCTCTGGGCCGTCCTGGCCATCTGCAGGGCCTCGGCAAGCTGCGTCCTGATCCCGTCCGCGGGGCTCCCATCGCCGACGATTGCCCTGATGTGCTCTGCCGCGCCCATGGGAATCTGGCTGGAGAAGACGACTGGGCCGCCCGGCTCGGACGGGTCGGTGCCGGCGGCCTCTTCCGTAACGGCCACCTTGTCGTAGCCCTGGATCAGGTTCTCGCCGGTGTACCGGGAGTTGTCCCTGTCGAAGGTATGCATGATGGAGCCGTCGTTGAGGCGCTCCATCGGACCCGTGCTCAGCTTGACCGAGCCGTCGTCCGATAGCAGCCAGCCAACGTACTCAGTGCCCTCGGAGGGCGGGGGAACATTCATCGTGTAAGTTATCGAGTCGCTCAACGCCTGATCGTCCGAGATCGTCGCAGTGCCCGGTGAGCCTTGGGCAGTTGCGTCCTGTGACAGCGAGAGGCCCGCGGTCACAGCTACGATCGTGACGATAGCCAGGATAAGAATCGACTTTAGCCTAGGCATAATCACGCCTTCCTCCTACGACCGAGAGGGTCTGGTGAGATGGGTCTGCATTACATTACCACAAGCGGAGCTATTCGCATAGACTCCCAGCGGACGAATATTACCACAATTCCGTTATCCGCTAAAGGTCACCCTTCAGGATGGTCGGACCCTGCGGCATGTTGTCTTCGGAGTCGTTTCTGGGGACGACGTTCCCCTCTATCGTCACCGAGACCGCGTCTATCCACGAAAGCGGGACGAACAGTCGCAGGTTCACGTGCCCATGTCCATCCGGGCCCACCTGCAGTGTCCCCGCCCTGTAACGCTGGCCTTCGGTCGTGAACCATACCCCGTAGGTCTGACCCTTCGGAAGCTGAGGCATGCCGATCCCTACCAGTAGAGCGGAGTTGCTCGACCTGGGCACGAGGAACATCCCGCGCGCAGTGTCGGTCGCCCGCGTGGCTGAAAGCTCTTCTAACGCGAGACCGGGGGCCGCCGCCGAGTACGCGAGGAACAGCTGGTCGTTCTCTCCCGCACTCCCGATTGCCTCCGAGGGGGCGACCCCGCCGACGGTTCCGCTCCCCTGCCTACTCTCGTTCCACATGCTGGCAAGCACAAGCGCCAGCACCAGCACTGCCGCCACCGCGAGCCCCGGCTTGGTGGTCAACTCCATGCCAGCGCGAATGAGGAGATGGTGGACGGGGATCTGGCTCCGGTCCGCGTCGACCCTGGCGATGAGTTTCTGCTTCACCCTGGAGGGCGGCTGGAGATGCGGCGTTCCGAGCATCAGCCCTGACACGCCCTCTTCATCCTTGCCGAGCAGGCCCGCGCAGGACTTGCAAGACTCCACGTGCATGTCGATCTTCAGAAGGTCATCCCCGCCGAGTTCGCCCAGCAGGTAGGGGGCGGCCCGTTCTTCCGTATCTCTGCAGTCCATGCCTAGACCCACTCCCGGGACTGGGGGCCTACGACCTCTCTTAGCTTTCTCAACCCCAATCTCATCCTTGTCTTGACGGTGCCCAGAGGCTGGCCCAGCCTGCTGGCAATCTCCGAGTGCGTAAGCCCGCCGAAGTATGCCAGCTCAATCACCACCCGCTGCTCTGCCCTAAGCTTCGAGAGCGCATCCTTCAGCATCCCTCTCTGCATCCTCAAATTGGCGAAGCGGGTCGGATCGTTCGTGTCGTCGGCGGGCTGGTCCGCTAGCTCGACGTCCTGGTGCACGTGCGTCTGCTCGCGCCGCTTGCGCCTTCTTATCTCGTCTATGACCCGATGACGGCAGATGCTGAACAGCCACGCCGTCACCTTGCCCCGCTCGGGCTTGTAGCTCCCCGCCCGCTTCCACACGTTGAAGAAGGTGTCCTGCGTGACCTCTTCCGCTGCCCCGGAATCCCTGAGCATTCTAACCGCGAGGGAGTATATGGGCCCCGAAAACCTTGCGTACAACTCCTCCAGCGCGCGCCGGTTCTTCTCTGCGATCTCCAGCACGAGCTCCTGATCGGACAGGACATCGCAGTCCTGGCCTGCCGTACCCATTCCCAGATACGAACGTAGACCGTCGGTCAGATTCCCCCGGCCAATGTTCTGGAGGTTTCCAGGCAGCACGTCCCGCTCCCTTGTAGTGCTAGGTAGGCGGTATCATAACAGAGGAACGCAACGCTGTGATACCCCCGCAGTCTCACAGATGTTGGGGCCTCCGGGGTTCCGTCATTTGGGCGCTGAGCCGGTCGGCAGTCCGTTGCGGCCGTTGGGTGTGAATTTGTTATCATGTGCCGCGTGTGTCGCCGATGCACGACGCGACCATGACGCGGGGCGCGAACATCTGGAAGGCAGGTATGTATGACCACAGAACGAGAGAAGGCGCTCGACTTGGCCCTCGGTCAGATCGAGCGCCAGTTCGGAAAAGGGTCGATCGTCAGGCTGGGGGATTCCGGCCAGCCCGCTCAGATCCAGGCAATATCCACGGGCTCACTCACCCTCGATATGGCGCTGGGCGTAGGCGGCATGCCGCGAGGCCGCGTCGCAGAGGTCTTCGGGCCGGAGTCGTCAGGCAAGTCGACCCTTGCCTACCACGTAATGGCCGAGGCGCAGCGCTCGGGCGGTGAGGCGGCGTACATAGACGCCGAGCACGCGCTCGACGCGACATACGCCGCCACCTGCGGCGTGAACATCGACGACCTGCTCGTCTCCCAGCCTGACTCGGCCGAGCAGGGCCTGGAGATCTGCGAATACCTGGTCCGGAGCGGCGCTCTGGACATCGTCGTGGTGGACAGCGTTGCGGCACTGGTGCCACGATTGGAGCTGGAAGGCGACATGGGCGATACCCACGTCGGCCTGCAGGCCCGCCTCATGTCCCAGGCCCTCAGGAAGCTGACCGCGGCCATTAGCCGGTCGAACACCGCCGTGATGTTCATCAACCAGATCAGGGAGAAGGTGGGCGTGCTGTGGGGCAGCCCCGAGACGACGCCGGGGGGCAGGGCCCTGAAGTTCTACAGCTCCGTCCGCGTCGACCTGCGGCGGATAGAGTCGGTCAAGCAGGGCAAGGAGATCGTCGGCGCCCGGATACGAGCAAGGGTCGTAAAGAACAAGGTAGCTCCGCCGTTCAAGGTCGCCGAGTTCGATATGATGTTCAACGAGGGCATCAGCAAGGAAGGCGATCTTGTCGACCTCGCGCAGCGAGGCGGGGGTGATCAAGAAGAGCGGCTCGTTCTATTCGTTCGGAGACGTGCGGCTGGGCCAGGGCAGGGAGAACGCAAAGGAGTTCCTCAGGGAAAATGAGGAGATCGCCGACGACATCGAGGGCCTCGTGAGAGACGCCGCGACGACACAGAGTTGACGGCGGACCCTCAGGCCGGGTTCACCGGTGCATGACTTGAATCCCATTTCCGACGAACCTCCGTTACGCCCCTTCAAAAGGAAGGGACACCTGCGCGGGCTGTCCCGGAGCCGGTCGCCAGCCCGCTCCGGGCGACGTCGCTTCCTCGCTGCGCAGCTTGCCGCTGCCGGGCAGGCAGCTCCGGCCTCACTCCGTAGGACGCCTCGATTCAACATCGCCTGGAGGCCTGCGTAATGTCAGGCGTCGAGCTCAGCGATCTTGTCATCGCCGCGGTCCTGGTGCTTCTTTCCGCCTTCTTTTCGAGCTCGGAGTCGGCCTTCCTGTCCCTGCAGGACACAGCGCGTCTGCGCCACCTCGTCAGTAGGGGATCTCGGGACGCCATTCGCGTGGAAGAAATGCTGAAAGAGCCCGGCCGGCTGCTTTCGACGATCCTGTTGGTGAACAACCTCGTCAACATCGGATTCGCTGCCCTCGTCACCGTGATCGTGATCTCATTCCTCGGCGAGCGCACCGGCGTCGTGGCATCGACCGTGGTAGCCACGGTGGTGCTCCTCATATTCGGAGAGGTAGTCCCCAAGACGCTGGCGGTCCGCCACGCCGAGCGGGTTGCGTTCCTGGCTGCACGCCCCCTGAAAGTCGCCGAATTCGCCCTGCTGCCCATCGTGGCGGTGCTGCAATGGATCAGCCGGCTTGCCACCGTGGGCCGCGAGGCTCGGGACACGTCCATCACGGAAGGTGAGCTCAGGACCCTCATTGACATTGGCGAGGCCGAGGGCGAGTTCGAGCCGGAAGAGGCGGAGATGCTCGAGAGCGTCTTCCGGTTCGGCGACCGCCAGGTCCGCGACATGATGACGCCGCGTACGGAGATGGTATCCGTGGCGCGTGGCACGTCTATGCAGGAGTTCCTCAGGCTCTACGCCGAGCACGCCCACACGCGCTTCCCCGTCTACAAGAACTCGACCGACAACGTGGTCGGAATCCTGTCGGCCAAGGACATCCTCAGGTCCATGGCGGCAAACAGGGTGGACCTGGACGGCATCGTCACGGACGTGATCAGGGACGCCTACTTCGTGCCGGAGACGAAGAGGATCGCCGAGCTATTCGAGGAGCTGCGCGACACCGGCAACCAGATGGCCATAGTCATCGACGAGTTCGGGGGCGTGGCGGGCCTGGTGACCCTCAAGAGGCTGCTCGAAGAGGTGGTCGGTCGCGTCGGCGAGGAGGGAGTTAGGCCCGAGGAGGAGTATGAGACGCTCGGACGTGACACCTACCAGGTCGATGGCGGCATGAGCGTCGACGAGGTCCTGGACGAGCTCGACATCGACCTGGGCGACGGCGACTACGAGACGGTGGCAGGGTTCGTGCTGGACGCTCTCGGCCACATTCCGAGTGAGGGAGAGACCTTTGAGACTGCCGGGCTCTCGGTCGAGGTCGCGGAGATGAAGGGACTGAAGATCGAGGCGGTCAAGCTCATCAGGAAGCCGTCCAGCGGCCGGCCGGCCTGACCGGAACGGCGCGCCAAGCCTCAAGATGGCCCATGAAGGGTTGATCGACCGCCTCGAAACACAGGTGGTGCGCGCCGCGGGGCGTTGCGGGCTAACGCCGGGCGACCTGCTGGTCGTTGCAATATCCGGTGGCCCGGATTCCCTCGCTCTTCTTCACGCCCTGGCCCGCACGAGGCGGGAGACGTCACTGAGGCTCCACGCCGCCCATCTCGACCACGGCCTGCGGGGGGCAGAGTCCCAGGCCGACGCTGTCTTCGTGACGCAGACCTGCTGCGGCCTCGGGCTCGACCTCACCTCCGAGAGTGTGGATACGGGCGCCTTCCGCAGGGCTCACCGCCTCTCCCTCGAGGACGCGGCCCGCAGGCTCCGTTACGGCTTCCTTTCGCGGGTCGCCGCCGAGCTGGGCGCGAGGGCCGTGGCAGTTGGGCACACTGTAGACGACCAGGCTGAGACACGTCTTGATGAACATCGTCCGCGGCGCGGGGCTGACCGGCCTCCGCGGAATGAGCGAGTCCACCGTCAGGAGCATCGAAGGCTCTGACGTTCACGTAATCCGGCCGCTCCTGGCGGGCGTTGTCCAGATGCGACACCGAGGGGTACTGCGAGGCGCTCGGGCTGGCGCCTAGACACGACTCGTCCAACAGCTCGCCGCTCATGCTCAGGAACAGGATCAGGCACGAGCTCATGCCGTCCATCGCGCAGATCAATCCCCAGGTCAAGGATGCCGTCCTGAGGCTCTCGGCGAGCGCCCGGCGCGACCTGGAGTACGTCGAGCGGGCGGTCGACGATGTGTGGCCTGATGCCGTGGAAGCGCGGAGCGGCCACATAGCGGTCGACAGGGCCGCGTTCGCCGGGCTGGACGCCGCGGTGGCGCGCACCTGTTGCGCCGGGCGGTGGGACTGGCGTCGGACGGCCTGTCCGACCTGGGGCTCCGCCACGTGGACGAGATGCTGGACCTGCTGAACGGACGGGCCGGCGGGCGATCGACCTGCCCGGCAGTCTGGTCTTCAGCGTTGGCTATCAGGAGGCGACTCTGGGACCGGCGGGGGTCGATACGTGCCCGCTCCCCCGCCTCGACGACGAGGTCGAGCTCGAGGTGCCAGGCGAGACTGCGGTCGGCGGCTGGCGTGTGGTTGCCGAGGTCGGGGGAAATCTCGAAGACACCCAGGCACACGCTATGTGTGCGTCGATCTCGTCCAGGACTGCCAGTGGTGGGCTCAGTGTACGCACCCCGTCCCGAGAGCCGTCTTCCCGCCGCGGGGCTGTCTGGCCTCAAGATAGTCAGGACTCTCATGTCGCCTCCAGGATCGACCGGTCGTGGCGGGACCGCATACCGCTGGTAGTCGCCGGAGAGCGGTCATAGCCTGGGTGGTCGGCTGGCGGCTGGCCGAGTGGGCCCAGGCCGAGGGGACTGGCGACGACGTGAGCCTGCGCTTCATTCCGTCTGAGGACGGCCCGGACTGATTGACGCCCTACGGCGGCGGCGCAGGTAGTACAATGCCGCGCGCAGTCGACGACGACAGGAGAGCATGAAGTGCCAGCGTTCGAAGGAATCGTTCCGGCGATTATCACGCCCATGACCGGCGACGGCGAAGTCGACGAGGAGGCATTCCGCGTCGTGATGGAGGACAACATCCAGGCCGGCGTTCACGGCTTCTGGACGGCCGGCGGCACTGGTGAGAGCGTCCTCCTCACCGACGACGAGAACCACCGCATCGCCCGGGCGGCGGCCGACCAGAACCAGGCGCACGAACGTCATCATGCACGTCGGGGCGCAGACGACGGCCCGCGCCGCCCGGAACGCCGAGCACGCGGCATCTGCCGGCGTCGAGGCGATATGCGCCGTACCGCCCTTCTTCGGCCACCTCGGAGACGAGGGTGTAGCCGACTACTACAGGACCGTCGCGGCGGCGGCCGACCTGCCCCTCTTCGCCTACAACCTCCCCCAGGCGACGGGTGTGGAGCTCACGCCCGACCTCATGAAACCGCTGCAGGACAAAGTGCCACAGCTCACCGGACTCAAGCACTCGGGCTACGACATGAACAACGTCTACCTGTTCGCAAAGATGGGCCTGCGTGTCTTCACCGGCATGGGGAGGTTGATGCTGCCGGGCCTGACGGTCGGCGCAGCCGGGTGCGTGGATGGTCCGCCCTGCCTGGCTCCCGAGCTATGGGTAGCTATATGGGACGCCTACAAGGCTCGTGATCTCGACCGTGCCGAAGAGGCGCAGGCCAGGGCCAGCGAGGTCGAGGATATGGTCATAGACCTGGGTTATCTGGGCGCGCTGAAGGCCGCAGTTGGGGAGCGGCTGGGCATAGAGACCGGGGACCTCGCCCTCCAACCCCGAGCGCGACGCCCGAGCAGGAGCGCTCGCCCGCGAGGCCGTGCACCGCCTCGGCATCGCCAAGGTCGCCAAGTAGACACATCACCGCACCAAAGGAGAGGACAGTGGCCAGATACACCGAGCTGAAGCACCAACTTGGCGTCACGTCAGCCGCGGGACTAGAAACGCTCAGGCGGTTCGGCCTGAATACCGAAGCGTCAATGGCCGACGACATCGACGAGATGGACGAGCTCGCCGAAGTCTTGGTCAGCGCCCACGCGCCCGCCGTGGTCGACGACGTGCGACTCAACATCGCCGCGCCCGACGCCGACTTTCGGAAGATGTCGCTCGAGGTCATCGTTGACTACATAGCCAGGGCGGCCAGGTACCCGAACGTCAAACAGATCAACATGCACTTCGCGCCCAAGCGCTGGAGCGACGCCGCTCAGACGGTGGGGCGAGAGGGGACGTACGACCTGCTCATAGGCGGGATCCGCCAGGTAGCGGCGTTCTGCGAGCGGCACGACCTGGAGCTCGTCCTCGAGAACCTAAACTCCTACTGGAGCGACGACATCAAGGAAACTCCGTACGGTGAAGTCGACTGGTCCAGCCGCAATCAGTACTTTGGCATGGCGCCGGAGGAGTGGCAGCAGATTGTCATCGACGTCGACTGCGCCAACGTCGGCCTCTGCCTCGACTCGAGCCACGTCGTCACCTACTCGCACCGCTTCCCAGAAGAGCGGCGTGAGGAGCGCGTCCTGGCCTTCCTCTCGCGCCCCGAGCTCATCCGCCACGTCCACTGGAACGACAACTACCTGTACGACGCCCGGGGACGAGACGACTCACACGCCCCGCTCGACAGGGGCTCCCTCCCGACGGAGATGCACCGGCGCATCAAGTACCTCGACGCGACCCTGCTCCTCGAGCACTTCTACGACGTGGAGGTGCTCGAAGAGGAGCTGGCGTTCATCGACAGCCTGTAATGCGGGTGTGGATCCCAGAAAAGCGCATCGACACCCCTGAGATCAAGTACGGGGTGTCGAATTAGGGGGCAATCGGGAACGAGGAGGCTGCTCCCTCGCGTTTGCTCAGACGGAGTAAGAGTCGACCAGCTCCCGGGCGGTCTTCGGCTTGGCCTTGCTGAGCATTCCCCGCCATGCGGTCCTCGAACGAGAACTGGCTGGCATCCTTGTATAGGATGCCCAGGGGCACTCCGCCCTCTTCGACGATGCCTTTGGCCGCGCGCATGTCGGAGTTGTCGTGGCCGTCGGCGATCGCCCAGGCGAGGGGCGCGATGCCCTTGCGCTTGTTCCCCTTGAGCTCCTCGTACGTGTTGTTGAAGACCGTGCACGGCGACTGCACGTGCACAATCGAGAAGCCGGGGTGCTCCATCCCCTCGTAGATGAGGTCCGCCAGGTCCTTGATCTTGGTGGATATGCCCGACGCCACGAAGGACGCTCCTATGGCCAGGTAGAAGTTCAGGGCGTCGATGCCGGCGTCCGGCTTTCCGTATGGCGTGGAGCTGGTCACCATTGCCCTCGGCGGCTGTGGGTGAGCTCTGGCCCTTGGTCAGGCCGTACACCGCGTTGTCCATTATCACGGCGCAGACGTTAAGGTTTCGCTGCGCCTGGGGCGCGATGTGCTCCATTCCGATGCTGAGGAAATCGCCGTCTCCCGCCACGACCACGACGTTGAGTTCGGGCCGGCCCATCTGTTTACGCCGAGGGCGATCGGCAGGGTCCGCCCGTGAAGGCCGTGTATGCCGTAAGGCTGAGCGCCTTCGAGTAGATGCACCATGTTACCGGAGCAGCCTATACCAGCTACCACGACGTTCTGCTCTACGGGCTCCTCCCGCTCGATGATCCGCCTGGCTACGGCCTGCTCCAGGGCGCGGCGCACCCCAAAGTCGCCGCAGCCTGGGCACCACTTGAAATCGTATTCCGGGTTCTTGTCGCTCATACGGCCACACGCTCCTTTCGGGTCGCGGCGATTCTGTCGGAGATGCGCTCTACCAGGTCACTGACCTTGAAGGGTAGGCCCGTGTACTGGGTTATCGACTCGGCCCTGACGCCCTTGGATCTCAAGTAGGACGAGAACTGGCCCTGGTAGTTCAGCTCGGGCACTATGACCAACTCCTTCTCTCGAAGCTCGTCAAGCAGCATCGGCGGCAGCGGGTTGAGGTACATGGTGAAGTACCAAGCCACGTCCACCTCGCCCGCGATGAGCTGCTGGTAGGCCTCTATGGACGGACCCTTCGAGCCGCCCCAGGGCATGACCGCCACGGGCGCGTCGATATTCTGAGACTCATAGGTGCCGTCTTCCAGGAGCTTCAGCTTGCTGAAACGGCGTTCGGTCATCTCGACGTGCCGCTGCGGCAGGTGGGTGGTGTCACCCCACGGGTCGTGCTCGCTTGCGTTCGCGACGTAGCTGCCGGGACTCCCCGGAAGGGGCATCGGCGACAGCTCCGACGCTTCATACCTCAGGTAGCCGTTGCCGCCCTCGTAGACCGTCCGGTTTTCCACGGGAATCGAGTCCAGGTCCGGCTTGCGGAAGTTCTGCTCTCGCTCTGAGAGCGCGTGCTCGCTAAGCACGATTACGGGTCCCTGGTACCTCTCCGCCCAGTTGAATGCTTCGACGGCAGCGTAGAAGCACTCTTCCACTGTGCCCGGGGCGATCACCGGCAGGGAAACGTCGCCGTGTGCCGGATGCAGCGCCGCGAACAGGTTCGACTGCTCCGTCTTGGTCGGGAGGCCCGTGGCCGGGCCGCCGCGCTGCACGTCCACGACTACGCAGGGTATCTCGGCCATCCAGGCCAGGCCCAGTCCCTCGCTCATCAGCGAGAACCCGGGCCCCGCAGTCGCCGTCATTGACTTGGCGCCGCCGTACCCCGCGCCGATGATCGCGTTTATGGCCTCGATCTCGGAGCTGACCTGGTATACGAACTGCCCGTCGCCGACCAGCTGCTCCTCCATCCATACCAGGATCGTAGTTGCGGGAGATATCGGATAGCCGACGTAGAAGTTCAGGCCCGCGTGAACCGCGCCAAGGGCCAGAGCGTAGTTGCCATTGGTGAATATCTGCTCGTATTGGGGGGGCTCGGGCGGGGCCAGCTCGCCCAGGCTGAAGCCGCTCTCGGCGGCGGCCTGCTTGCCGAGCTTCAATGCCTCGATGTTCTGCGGAACGATCTTTGGACCGTATCGCGCGGTGTTGCCCCAGCGCCGCCTGACGAACTCCTCGAGGACATCCAGGGGCACGCCGACGAGCTCGGCCAGGGTGCCCATCAACACCATGTTGGCAGCCCTGGCGTTGCCGGTGGACTTGCCCAGCTTGTCGAAGGCGATCCCGAGGCTGCGGCCATCCTCCTCCAGCGTCATCGAGTCTGAGTCGTATAGGATGACGCCGCCTTCCTTAACCTCATTCATGTGGGTCTCGTATGATTCTTCGTTGAACACGGCAAGCACGTCGAGGGAGTCACCCCGGCTGAAGATCGGCCTGGTGGATATGCGGGCCTGCATCCAGGTGGGCCCGCCTGTGATCTGGGACGGGAAGGTGGCGAACGTCTGGGCGTGGTACTCGGGCCTGGGTGTTGGCGCTAGCGAACCCTACTGCGGCGCTAAGGAAGCCCTGGCCGCCCTCTCCTGCAAAGCGTAGAACGAAATCGGTCTTCTTCAAGTATCGCCCTCCGGGCGGCGTCGAGCGCCTGATCGGCCCGACACCTTGACAAGTCGGCCCGAGGGCACCGAATGGACTGACGAGTTCCGGCGCATCACTCGGGCGAGGACAGGTAGGCTCTATTGTTTCAATTGGAAATTTAGCAGGCCGGGGCCTCGGCTGTCAATGTAAACCAGCTTCGCGCGCGGCGCCTGAAGCCCCTCCGGGCGGCCCTCCAGTTCTATGTGTCGGCGGCTTCGTACAGGGGCTCCGCTGGGGAGAAGGAGGCGTGCTCCCTGTCCCCGAATGCGCCTGATCTAGGGCTGGCGGCCGCGTCCCTGTAAGCGTCCCTGCCGGCCTGTGCGCCGCGCTCGTTGTGATGGAAGCGACGGCGGCTCCAGAGGTCATCGAAGTACTCCGGGGTGAATAGCTCGCGGTCGTCCGACACGCTCACCAGTTCCGAGGAGAGGTTTGCTGGGAAGGCGGCAACCTCCACGTGTTTGCCCATGTCCTTCACCGCCTGCACGGCGTAGGAGAAGTCCCCGTCGCCGCTCACCAGAACCGCGACGTCGTACCGGTCGTCCCAGGCGAACCTGAGCAGGTCGGTCGCGATCATGATGTCGACGCCCTTCTGCACTGTGGCCGAGCCCCGCATCTTGGACCCGCCCAGGCGCACCTCGAGGTACGGCGTGTTATGTAGGGCTGTGAGAAACTTCTGTTGGTCCTGGTACCCTTGGGGACTGCGCTCGGGGTCCTGCAGCACGTTGTAGTAGTAGGTGCGGAACATCGTCCGGCCCTTCGCCAGCTTCTGTGAGAAAGCATGGAAGTTGAGGTCGTACCTGCCGCAGTTCTCCTCAAGGCTGTGGTACAGGTTGCTGCCGTCAATGAAGATGGCAACGCGGCGCGCCAAGGCGTTACCGGTATGCGTCTCTGAATCGTACATCATGTGGTAAGAAGTCGGCTCTTAAGGTAGGGGTTCGGGTCGCTTTCCGCGATTATACAGCACCTGCGCAAATTGACACCCTATCCGCCGCCATGCTATATTCACGCTGTCGAACAAAGCATATATCGCAGATTGCGTTGAAGGGGAGTAGTAGCGGAATGGCGCGCCTTAGAGAGCCGGGGATGGTGGGAGCCCGGCGTGCTGCGGCCGCGAACTCGCCCCTGAGCACCCGTCCTGAGGGAGCCGGAGGAGACAACGTGCAGAGTATAGCCGGAAGGTCCCGGCGCTCTGCGCGCTTGGTCATTCGAACGGACACCGCGTAGGGTCGGGCGGCAGGCACCGTTACAGCCTCCGAGTGGCCTCGACGACAGTCGGGGCAATTAGGGTGGTACCACGAGACCTCGAGTCCCGTCCCTTTGTCAGGGCGGGGCTTTTTTTTATTGAGGCCTCCGGTTTCGACGGCTCCAAGGAGGAGAGGAACAGAGATGAAGATGAACGGCTCGCAGATGGTTTGCGAGAGCCTGATACGAGAAGGCGTAGACGTGATCTTCGGCCTTCCGGGCGGGGCCATCCTGCCCCTGTACCAGACCCTGCCTGAGTTCCCGCAGCTGCGCCACATCCTCGTCCGTCGAGCAGGGCGCAGCCCACGCCGCTGACGGTATGCCCGCGTCACCGGGCGCCCCGGAGTAGCTGGGCAACGTCCGGCCCCGGAGCGACGAACCTCGTGACAGGGATCGCGACGGCACAGATGGACTCCATCCCGATGGTGGTAATCACGGGCCAGGTCCGAGAGCCGCCATCGGCAGCGACGCCTTCCAGGAGACCGACACGACAGGCATCACGCTCCCATACACCAAGCACAACTACCTCGTCATGGACCCGGCGGACATACCGAGGGTGATCAAGGAGGCGTTTTACATTGCCGGCTCGGGCCGGCCCGGCCCTGTGCTCGTCGACATACCGAAGGACGTGCAGCAGGAGGTGGCCGAGTTCGTCTACCCGGACGAGATCGACCTGCCGGGCTATCAAGCCCAACATGGAGGGCCACGGGAGCCCAGATCAAGCGCGCGGCGAAGGTCATCGCCGAGTCCAGCAGGCCGGTGATCCTCGCCGGTCACGGCGTCATATTCTCGGGCGCCTACGACGAGGTGCGCGAGCTGGCCGAGAAGGCGCAGATAACCCGTGATCACGACGCTGCTCGGCATTAGCTCTTTCCCCGACGACCACGTTCTATGTGTTGGGATGCCGGGATGCACGGCATGGCCTACGCTAGCAAGGCCATCGAGAGGCCGACCTGCTCATCGCGCTGGGCATGCGCTTCGACGACAGGATCACCGGCAAGCCCAGCGAGTTCGCCCTGGGCTCTAGGAAGATACACATCGACATCGACCCGTCTGAGATCGGCAAGAACGTGCCCGTCGACGTACCGATCGTCGGCGACCTCAAGCGCGTCCTCCTGAAGCTGAACAAGCTCGTTGCCCCGGTGACCCGCCTGGAGTGGGTCCAGCACATCGAGCTGCTCAAGCGGGACCACCCATCGATGTTCATCCGGCCGACGGACAAGCTGCTGCCGCATTTCATCATCAACCAGCTCTCAGAGGCTACCGACGGCAGGGCCATCGTCGTCACGGGGGTCGGCCAACACCAGATGTGGGCTGCGCAGCACTACATCTATCTTCAAGAGCCGCGGACTGGGTTTAGTCGTCGGGCGGGTTCGGGGCGCCATGCTACGAACGGTGCCGGGCCGCCATGCCCAGGTCGGCGCGCCGGAGCGTTTCGTTTTTTATAGGTCGTTGTGGTCCGTCGCCGGCGACGGCGGCTTCCAGATGACGATGGCCGAGCTTGCCACGCTGGTCGAGAACCGTATCAACGTCAAGTTCGCCATCATTAACAACTCGTTCCTGGGCATGGTGCGGCAGTGGCAGGAATTCTTCTACCACAAGAGCTACGTCGCCACGCAGTACACTCACAACCCGGACTTCGTGAAGCTGGCGGACGCGTTCGGGATGCTGGGGATCAGGGTGACCGACAAGACCCAGGTGATGCCGGCGATCATGGAGGCGATGGAGCACGACGGCCCCGCGCTGATCGACTTCGTCGTCGAGGAAGAGGAGAACGTATACCCGATGATCCCGGCAGGCCAGACCATTCACGACCTCATAGAGGAGCCGCTGCCAGAGGGGGTGCGACAGTGACCACCAACGGGCGCGTGCCCAGACGGACCATCACCGCCCTGGTGCAGGACAGGCCGGGTGTCCTGAACATGGTCTCGAGCATGTTCAGACGGCGTGGCTTCAACATCGCCAGCTTGGCCGTGGGCCACAGCGAGGAGCCCGACCTCTCGCGCATGACCTTCGTCGTCGAGGGTGACGACAGGGTCGTCGAGCAGGTGACCAAGCACCTTCACAAGCTGATCGACGTGATCAAGGTCTCGGACAAATCTCGAACCAGAACATCGTCTCGCGAGAGCTCGCGCTCATAAAGGTCAGGTCGAACGTGCAGTCCCGCAGCGAGATCATGCAGATCGTCCACATCTTCCGCGCCAACATCGTGGACGTGGCGGCCGACTCGCTCATCGTCGAGGTCATCGGGACGAGGGACAAATATCGTCGCCCACGCCTTCCTAAGAGCTTCGGGGTCGTCGAAGTGATGAGGACTGGCACGATCGCAATGAATCGGGGCGCGGACAGCAGAGGGAGGCGGCAGTCGTCCAAGGTCGACTGGGGCGTGGCGTCGTCGGTATAACACAGCACAGAAACTTGGGAGAGGACTCAGCAATGGCAAAGATGTACTACGAGAACGACGCCGACATGTCCCTTCTGGACGGCAAGACCGTGGGGATCGTTGGCTATGGGAGCCAGGGCCACGCACACGCGCTCAACCTGAACGAGAGCGGGGTCGACGTGGTGGTCGGCTTGTATGAGGGCAGCAGGCAGGAGCAAGGAGAAGGCCGAGGGCGAAGGCCTCCGGGTCGAGCTGGTGGCCGACGCGGCGCGCGACTCGGACGTCGTCATGATGCTCATCCCCTGACACACGTGCAGTGTGTACAGGAGTCGGTCGAGCCTCAAAAAACCCCTGGTCGGTCCGGCGAAGACGCTGACTGCTGTCGCCCACGGCTCACATCCACTACGAGACTATCGTGCCCGAGCGCGGTCGACGTGTCGATGGTTGCGCCCAAGGCGCCCGGGACACCGGATGCGCGAGGTCTTCACGCGGGGCTCAGGGGTACCCGGGCTTCTCGCGATACACCAGGATGCCTCGGGCATGGCACGACATCGGCCTGGCCTATGCGCGTGGCGTCGGGTGCACCCGAGCCGGCGTGCTGGACACGACCTTCAAGGAGGAGACGGAGACCGACCTGTTCGGCGAGCAGTCCGTCCTCTGCGGCGGCGTCACGGCGCTGATCAAGGCCGCGTTCGAGACGCTGGTGGAGGCCGGGTACCAGCCGGAGTCGGCCTACTTCGAGTGCATGCACGAGCTGAAGCTGATCGTCGACCTGCTCTACCAGGGCGGCATGGAGTACATGAGGTACTCGGTCAGCGACACGGCCGAGTACGGCGACTACTCGCGCGGCCCGGCCGTGATCGACGAGCACGTCAAGGAGAACATGAAGCGGTGCTGGAGGCGGTCCAGGATGGCAGCTTCGCCCGCGAGTGGATCGCGGAGAACGACGAGGGCCGTCCCCGCTTCGACCGGCTCCGCAAGGAGAACGCGGAGCATCCCATCGAGAGTGTTGGCAAGGAGCTGCGCGGAATGATGTCGTTCCTGAAGGAGGCCGACTAGCCATGGGAGAGGGCATTCGAAGTACGGACGTACCGCGACGCCGACAGGGAGGGCGTGACCGCGCTGTGGGCGGGGATCTTCGTCGGAGGATATGAGGCGCCCCACAACGACCCTGCCGTATCAATCGACCTGAAGACCGCCTACGACCCCGAGCTGTTCCTGGTCGCTGTAGACGGCAGCCATTTGGTTGGGACTGTGATGGGCGGGTACGACGGGCACCGCGGCTGGATATACGTCGCTGGCGGTCGACGAGAACGAGCGCCACAGGGGGATCGGGACCGAGCTGATGGCAGAGGCGGAACGGAGGCTGAAGGGCCGGGGTTGCCTCAAGGTGAACCTGCAGGTGATGCCGGACAACGAAGGGAGTCGTGCAGTTCTACCAGGAGCTGGGGTTCTCGGTCGAGGACCGGTTGAGCATGGGCAAGAGGCTGTATTGAGGGAGTGATCTATCACATCGCGACAAGGACAGAATGGGAGTCCCAGGCCGATGCGCCGAGGTACGCGCCCGACAGGTACGAGGCGGACGGTTTCATACACTGCTCCGAACAGCAACAGCTGGAGCCGGTGGCCGGGTACAACTTCCGGGGCCGGGACGACCTGGTGCTGCTGGAGCTGATGCCTACGAAGCTGGA
>CASHTH010002175.1:0-15043 GCA_030341885.1 Geodia barretti
GAATGACGACTCATCGGATGCCAGGAACATCACGCCGTAAGCGATGTCTTCGGTGGTGCCAACGCGGCCCAGGGGAATCTGGTCAATGCGCTCCTGAATCTCTTCGGGCGTCGTAGTGCCCATTCCCTCACGGCGCATATCCGTATCCACGCTGCCGGGGTGGATTGAGTTGGCCCGGATGTTTTCGGCTGCGTACTGGATGGCCGTGGATTTGGTAAACAACCGGACCGCGCCCTTGGTCGCAATGTAGGCCGGCGGCCCAACGGCGACCAGACCGCTGATCGACGAGATGTTGATGATGCTCCCACCGCCGGCCCTTCGCATGGCTGGTATGACGGCTTTGGTTCCCAGGAAAACACCCTTGGCGTTGATCTCCATTATGTTGTCCCAATCATCTGCGGTGGTTTCCTCGATGTTCTTGCGCAAAACGATGGCAGCGTTATTTACCAACACATCGACCTTGCCGAAACGCTGCTCGGCGTTGTCAACGGCTTGCTGCCAGTCGTCGGCGCTGGTGACGTCTAGGTGCAAATAAACTGCCTCACCGCCGAGCTCGCGGATTTCGGCTTCCACCTGCATTCCCTGTTCATCCCGAATATCACCGATGACTACACGGGCGCCTTCCTGTGCAAACATTCTGGCCTCGGTAGCGCCCTGCCCGCGCGCGCCGCCGGTGATGATTGCGACCTTGCCCTCTAATCTCATGGTTTCGCCTCCCGACTGTTTCGATTCAACACCGTAAGCTTCAGAGATTGGCTCGCCCGTGGTCAGGCCAGTTCAGCGATTGCCCGCTGCGCGAATTCGGGACGCACTATCTTTTCGTAGGGATGGCTGCCCCGCACCAATCCGCCAGCGATCAGGGCGTCCCGCATCCGGTCGTGTCCATCGCGGCCGATGAGAGGATCGGTTGCCCAGACACCCACGGTCTTGTAGCGTTCGACGCTGCCAACAAGAATCTGCCGCTCATAGTCCGGAAAAACCCCCGAAATACGGTCGGCCACAGCCGCGGCCTCGTTGTCGGCCACCCAACGCTGCGCGTGGTAATACCCACGAACGAACCGTTGCACAGTCTCCGGATTGTTGGCGATATAAGAAGGAGTTGCCGCAAAACTGCTGTAGCAAATATACCCGCTTTCCTCTCCCAGCGTGGAGACCAGGTGACCGGTGCCTTCGCGTATCAACTCTTCAGCAAACGGACAGGGCACCTGCAGGTAGGTGGCATCGCCGTTGCGAAACTTCGACAGCATCTCCTCAGCGGGCAGGCCGTCGAGCAGATCCACATCGTCAGGGTCCACACCGTGGTTGCGCATCGCAGCTTTCAGTGTCATGAATGGCACCGGTGTAAAACCGACCGGTATCAACGTGGAGCCGACCAGCTGCGACCACTGCCAGTTATCGATGGGTTGACGGGAGAGCAGGAAGAACCCGTCCCTTTGGTTGATCTCCGCGATGTGCAACGGTGGATCGTCGCTACCCGGCATCCAGGTCCATCAGGCTGCGGCTGATGCCGCTCTGGGAGATATCGATGCTACCAGCCTTCAGCAGATCGGTGCTGGCCTGACCGGTAGGGATATGCGCGAAATCAACATCCAGCCCCTCATCGGCCAGAAAACCACCTTCGACTGCCACATAAATGGTGGTGTAGAACATGTTGCGAAATGCAACACGCAGCCTGATCTGCCCGGAATTCTGGGACTGACTCATAAAACCCCTCAGGTCATTGTTCTTGCGGTTTTTCGAGCGATGCTTACACCGATACCGGCAATCGAACGTTTCCGTTGGATAGCATCACGCCATCCTCACAGATGCACTCCACGCCGCCGCTCTCGTACTGCAGTTCGTATAGCTCGGCGTACAAGCCTCGCTGTGCCAATAGTTCGGAATGGGTGCCGCGCTCGACGATTCGGCCTTTGTCGACCACGTATATGATGTCGGCGGCCAAGATGGTTGAAAGCCGGTGGGCAATGGCGATGGTGGTTCGGCCCTTCATGAGCGGCTCCAACGCTGCCTGAACGTAACGCTCGCTTGCGGTGTCCAATGCTGATGTTGCCTCGTCCAGGATCATGAGGCGGGGATGGTGCAGGATCACGCGAGCGATTGACAGACGTTGGCGCTCGCCTCCTGATAACCGGTATCCACGTTCGCCTACCACGGTTTCATAACCGCCCGGGAACTGCATGATGCGTTCGTGGATGTAGGCTGCCTGCGCCGCGGCGTGCATCTCAGCGTCGGTAGCGTCGGGATTGCCGTAGGTGAGGTTCTCGCGAATGGATGCGTGGAACAGGTAGCTCTCCTGGGACACATAGCCCACCATGCCGGCAAGGCTTTCCAACGTGATACGTCGCACGTCGACGCCGTCGATGGTGACCAGGCCCGAAGTAGCGTCGTACAGGCGTGGAATGAGGTAGGAAATGGTCGTTTTGCCGGCTCCGCTGGGGCCCACCAACGCGGCCAACTGGCCCGGCTTGACTTCGAAACTGACACCGTCCAGCGCCCAGGCTGTTTCAGGTTCATTGGTCTCGTCGTCCTCACCGTCCTCGGTTTGCAACGGCGACTTGTAATTCACCCGCACATTCTGAAACGACACCGCCCCGGCAACCCGATCGGCTGGAAACTCGATGGCGTCCGGCGCGTCTACGATTTCAGGACGAATGTCCAGGTAACTGAAGATGCGCTCAAACAATGCGAGAGAGGATTGCAATTCAACAGAGGTGCGCAACAAAGTGCTGATGGGGAAATAGAGGCGGGTTTGCAGAGTGGTGAATGCGACTATCGTGCCGGCCGACACGCCGGACGGTCCGAAGGAACCGTAAAGCAGGTATCCCGCCAGTACGTAAATTACTACGGGAGACAGGGAGAAGAATATCTGGATGCCGGCCCAAATCGTCTGGCCGGTCATCTCCCGGCGGATCTCCAGGTCTGACAAACGGACATTCTGTTGCCGAAAGCGCTCAATTTCGCGCTGTTGGGCTCCGAACAGCCGCGTCAGCATGACGCCCGATACCGACAGGGTTTCCTGGGTGATCGCCGTCATCTCCGCCGTGGACTCCTGGACCAGCGACGACATCGCGCGCCGTCGCTTACCGACCCAGTAACTGAACACGGCAAAAACAGGTGTTATGCCCGCCGCCACCAGGGTCAACTCCCACGACAGCACGAACATGGCGATCAGGGTACTGACCAGGATGACGATGTTGGAAAGGATGTTGCTTACGGTTCCGGTTACGACCACGCGAATCCCGGCAACATCGTTGGCTACACGACTCTGGATTTCTCCGGTTCGCGTGGATGTGAAGAAGCCCAGCGATAGAGATTGCAGATGCGAGTAAAGACGATCACGCAGGTCTCTCATGACCCGCTGGCCGATTTGCTGCGTGAGCCAGGTTTGTAATACCCCAAGGCTGCCGGTTACGACGACAACGCCACCCATCACCGCGGCGATGTTCCAAACCAGGTCCATGTTGGGTCCGCCCGGCACGAAGAGAGCGGAGTCAAACATGACCTGGATCAACACCGGGTTCACCACCCCCAGGCCGGCGGTGACCAGGATCAGCAGACCAATGGCCAGCACTCGCGGCCAGTAGGGATAGAACGCCGCTGAGATGCGCCGGACGAGGCCCGGCATCCTGCCTCGGGGGCGGGCGCTCCCGGCTCTCCCCCCTGAGTGACGTGGCGACATCGTCCTGTGTTCGCGCATGGGTCTCACACCACCGGGTTAGCCGATTGCATCCTTGAGACGGCGGATCGCGTCGATGTGTTCATCGGGAGATTGGCCGCCTCGCAACCCGGCAGCGATGTGAGTTGCTCCCAGCCTTCCCAAGAACGCAGTTCGGTGAGCCAGTCCTCCGGGTTGTTATCGGCGGTGATGGTGATACGGCCCTCGAAACCGATTTCCGACGGGTCTCTGCCAACCGATTGAGCTTGTTGCCGGATGCGGTCCAGGATTGCCTGCCCGCCAGAGTCCGGAGCGAACATTGGGAAATATCCGTCGGCCAGCCTGCCGATGCGTCGAATCGCTGCGTTGGGCGGCGTGGGCGCGTTGCCCCGTCCTGCGCCCACCCAGATAGGGATGGGACGCTGCACCGGGGCGGGATTGATGCCGGCATGGGTGATGTCGTGATACTTGCCATGGAAATCGATGACATCCTCGGTCCACAACCGGCGCAAAACTTCGATCTGCTCGTCGCATCGGCTGCCCCGGGACGCGAAATCGACGCCCAACGCTTCATATTCCACCGAGTTCCAACCCACGCCGATACCCAGCCGCAGCCGCCCGCCGGAAAGCAGGTCGACTTCCGCGGCCTGTTTCGCTACCAGTGCAGTTTGACGCTGAGGCAGGATCAGGATACCGGTCGTCAATCCGATGCTCTTGGTTACGGCGGCAAGATAGGCCATCAGCGTAAAGGGTTCGTGGATGTAGGACTCGTGGGAATAGGGGAAGTTTGGCACCTCGGGGTGTTTTTCCGACACCGCGCCCAACACGTGGTCAAGAATGCGTACATGGGAGTATCCCAAATCTTCGGCAGCCTGAATGTAGTCTCGAAGCGCGCCGAAGTCATCACCAATTTCCACGATGGGAACCGAAACGCCAATCTCCATTACTATTCTCCTTCCAGCGACCGGGCCGGGGCGCCGAAGAGCGCCGAGCGGCCAACTTACCAATCTGACCAGTAATCACAGCCTACCACCGCCGCCCGGTAGTGTCATCTGTTGGTGCGTTCCGTTCGTGTCCGGTACGAATACAAAAGGGGCGCCGTCGATGGCGCCCGGGGAGAAGCCACGTTACTACCAGCTCAGATCATGAAGTTCATTTCGCTGACGATACGCTCGCCCAACTCGGTGTCGCCGGCGATGGTTACCGACCCGTCAGCCAACGCTTTGGCAGCGTCCCACCGTCCGGTTCCCAGGGCATTGAACGTCTCGAGACCCATGGTCAGCTGCACCGTAGGCGCAACCGGGGCGACATCCAGCCGCGTCGCTCTGCCGTCAACCATGCTGAGGGCAACGGTTCCGCCGACTTCGCCGGTGATTTCGAACGCTACCGTGGCGCCATCATCGGGTTTCACTTTCCGACCCACGACGAAAGGCATGGCCATTTCGGTACGGTCGTAGGCGTGCTCGGCGACAGGACCGGACAGGTGACCCGGCATGCCCAGAGCCCGCCGGATGTCCTGCTCGTGCACCCAGGCATCATAGATCCGGATGCGAAGCAGGTCGGAGTACGGACCGCGACCGAGCGGATTGCCGGTTTCGGAGGCGAAATCGTCGTCGGTCATGGCGCGCAGCACGTCCAAACGTTCGCCGGTGATTTCGCGTAATTCCGCCAGAACATCGGCGCCCGCGAATTGACGGCGATAATCCACCAGAACCTCGTTGCTCTGACCGACGTCATTGCGGACGTGGGAAGTATCAGCCGGTTCGTGTGCGGGAGCCGGCCGTCCCATCAGACGGCATTCGCTGCCCACCAGGTGGGAAACCTGATCCTGCACCGACCATCCGGGGCATTCAGTGCCGATTGCCCACTGCTGGTCGGACAGGCCGGCGCACAATTCCGAAATGGAACGCCACACCATCTCCATGCGGTCTACCAATTCCTGGGACATATCGATCTATCTCCGTTGTTGGTTATTCGTTATCTGAACGTGTCCAGCGGCATTCGGGCAGGTGCCCGTGGTCGCCAGCATCGGGGCAGGTGCATCGCAAATCGTCGCGTTTTACGTACCCCAACGATTCCAGCCACCCGTTGAAACCGGCGTAGAATCCAAAGCCGTCATCGATGGCGCGGTATCCTGCACGCAGTGCGGCGATGATTTCCGATTGGCCGGGGTGTGATCAGCGCGTCGGTGGCTTCAGAGGGGGTGGACATCTCGATTCACTGGGCCAAAACTTCCGCTATATCCTGTGCGAACACCATGTCTTCCTCACCCACCTGATCGGGATCATCTGGATTG
Source organism: Geodia barretti (assembly GCA_030341885.1). Lineage (NCBI taxonomy): Eukaryota > Metazoa > Porifera > Demospongiae > Tetractinellida > Geodiidae > Geodia > Geodia barretti. The sequence continues at coordinate 5,952 of CASHTH010002175.1, forward strand.
GAAAGGTAACGCACGAACAGCCAGACGCCGTCTCTGGGATTGGAAACGACTTCGCCGGTTGCGTTGTTGCTAAGCCGGACCGCCTGACCGGTTTCGATGTCCATCAAGTTTACAATGTCAGCCATGAAGCACCATGTTGGGTTGAGATCGCGGATCGGAGTTCATGGAGAGACCTGAATGGGGGATGGCTCAGATCCGCCGGATTGTCAGTTCGTAGCGGTCTCGGCCATTACCCTGCAATGACGCCTTTAGAAGAAGAAAGTCAGATTTTTGGCCAGCAGGACATTCTGATCGAGCACGACCTTGCGACTACTGATCCGCAACTGTCCATCTTCCCGCCGGAGGGTGTCTTCGCGCCGCCCGACCAGGATGTCGGTTTCGGTAGCCACGCGATTGCGGTAGATGATGAAACGGCACCGTATTGAAACCTCGTCGGCCGAGGCCGCATCGGGTTGAGCATCAATAATCTCTACGTTGGTAACCAGGTGTGCCAGTCTGGAAAGTGGTTCTTCGGCCCAATGCACGCCGGTCTGAATCTGGTTGACCCGCTGCGTCAGCGTTTCCTTCCCTTCGTCGAACCAGTTGATGTCCTGGCCCTGGCGGGTGAACTCCCGTTCCAGTTCGCCGAACTTCACATTGCGCCGCAGGGGCACCCAATAACGGATCATCGGCGGCGAGCAATTCCAGCCATTCGTCGTACCGGCGTTCGTCCAGCAGGTTGGCTTCGTGATAAAGAAAGGCTTCGACCTCCTGCCGCAACAGTAGCAGGGCGACAGCATCGTTGGTAGCAACCATGCTTTGACCTACCTGGAACCGGACCCGTTGGCACCGTTGCCGTGGCGCCACCCAGCCAGTTCGTCCCAGTCGCGAGCGGCCATGAAGTCAGCCCAACGGGAGTAGAACGTCCGCTGATTCTGCTCGCCGGCACGGGCTTTGGTCGTATCGAGCACCGTGCCTGGCAGATGCAAGCCGCCGTCCTCGAAATCGTCCACGGCGTAACCCATACCCATCTGATAGTTGTACGAACGTCGGCGCGCCATGGCGCCGCGGCTGGCAGCATGGGCGTAGTTCCAGTTTTCCATATCGTCCTGCTCGGTCAATCCGCTGGGTCCCGAATAGCGGATGTAGTACTGGCGCAGGAATTCTTTGACTTCGGGTGGAGCTGTGCTGTCCACCAGGTACCAGCGCCAAACCTCGGTCTGGTCGGGTCCACGGGGATGCCAAACCGCTATGCTGCGGGGCTGGCGCGGTAGGTAGGACATATTAGGAAAGATCGTGCCCGGTCCCCCCATGATGCGCCACAACTGGCCCTGTCGCTCTTTGCGGGCAATTTCACAGGCGTGGAAATATTCAGCGACGATCGGATCGTTCTGGTAGGACCGAACCGGTTGAGCCTCTTCCGGTCTCAGGAAGATGACCGTCCCGTGGCCGCGCTCCGGGAAGGACACGTCCAGCGACTTGGCTCCCTCCCGCTCGCTGTTATCACGACGACCCTGACCAGATGGGCCGATGCCCACGAGGTCGACGGACCGATGGCTGATGTTGTGGTAGCGGTCGCCGATGAAGTTCTCGGCCGGGAATTTCCAGTTGGAAGGAACTAGCCACTTTTCGATACCGCCAATAATTTCGGTGCCGCCTTCCGAGCCGTCCCAACCGTCAAAAAGGATATCAAGATAGGTGCGGAATTCGCCGATGTACTCGAGGAAGTCTGGAGCCTGGGGATCCCAACTGGCCCAGATGCCACCTTTGTAGTTCGTCATGCGGGGCACCCGAAGCAGACCCCATTGGGATTTGTCCAGCTCCTCGTGGTAGGCATCCTTGTAGTAAGGCACGCCGACCAGAGCGCCATCGGTGGCGAAACTCCAACCGTGATAGGGGCAGGAAAATATGGGGGTATTGCCCTCGTCGTACCGGCAAACCTTCATCCCGCGATGGGTGCAGGAATTGAGAAAAACGTGCACCTCGCCCTGCCGGTCACGGCACAGAATTACTGACTCTTCGCCCATGGATGAGATAAAGAAATCGCCGGGTTTGGATACCTGGCTTTCATGGCCGACGAACAGCCAGGCCCGGGTGAAAATGCGTTCCTGCTCTTCGGCGTATATGTCAGAGTTTACGAAGATTTCGCGGCTGACGAGACCGTTTTCCCGGTCCACCATGCCACTGAATGTACTGGGTTGAAAGGTAATTGCCATCGTGATTCTCCGTTGGTGATTGCCCAAACGACAGATGCCAGCATGGTAACACAACGCACTGGCGCTAAATCCGCAGAACTCCTGGTTTAACTTTCGTTCAAACTCTGCCCCGCCAGTTCCTCCAGGATACGGGCCACCACCGGGTAGCCATCGCTGCCCCAGCCACGTTCCTGAGCGGCCCGATACAGCGCATCCGCCGCTGAGCCGGTGGTCGCTGGCACGTTCAATCGTGCGGCCAGGGCGCACGCCAACGCAACGTCTTTGGCCACGATGTCCAGAGTACCGCCGGCCTGGTAGGAACCATCGAGGATGGCGTTGGGTATGGCGTTGAAAGCCCTACTGGCGCCGGCGCTGACTGGAACTATCTCAGCCAGCACCGCCGGATCGATTCCGGCTGCCTTGCCAATCAGCATGCCCTGTATCGCCGCGATCAGGTTGGTGTATCCCATGTATTGCGTTGCCAGCTTGGCCGCACATCCGGCGCCGGATTCACCGACATAAAAAACTCGCGCCGCAACTTTCTCAAGATCGGCAAAAACCTGATCGAAAACAGATCGGTCGCCACCGACCATCATGGTCATGTTGGGCGGCCGGCCGCTGACCGGCGCGTCGAGCATCGCCACACCGTTCTGCCGACACGTGGCGGCGACGCGCCGGGCGACGTCGGGATCGTCGGTGGTGGTGTCCACCAGCACCGCGCCATTCGCCATGCCGACGAGGGCACCGGTTTCGTCGCCCAGCAACGCCGAAACCACCTGATCAGGGCCGGGTAGCGACGCCCAAACCATCCCGCAACCGTCAACCGCCTGACGTGGCGTATCCGCCCAGGATGCGCCGCGCTCCAGCAATGATTCCGCCGCCGAGCTTCGCAAATCGTGGACAGTCAAATGGATACCAGCGTCCAGTAGGCATCCGGCCATCAAGCTGCCCATGGTGCCGACGCCGATAAACGCTTGTCGCTGCGGTATGATCAAATTGCTGGCCCGGATATGCCGGAGTTTGCACCCAACATCAGATCAGTAATGGTCCACCAACGGGATTTCGTGCAGGGCAGGTATAACCTCTTTGCCAATCAATTCGATGGAACGCATCACGTCGGCGTGGTCCATCGCACCCTCGTTACCGTAGACGTGCAGGTAGCCGGGGTTGAGCCGGTCAATAATCATCGACAACTTTTCCCGGACGGTGTCAGGGCTGCCTACGATAATGTTGTTGGCATCCTGCAACTCTTCGTAGGTCATCACGCGACCAAACCCGCCGGCTCCTGGTAGGGTGCGCTGGATATCGACCGCCTCCCGCGACTGGTACCCCGGGAGGATCGTTGTGCTCGCGGGGCCCGCGATTGCGATGTTCCTGAGTCCACAAGAATTCGCGACCAATTTCCTGAGCTTTCTCGTCGGTGTCGGCGCAGAAAATCCTGAGCAGATAACCGAAGTGTTCAGGGCCCGGTTCGAATCCGGTTTCACGGGCGGTTTCGATATACACGTCGCGCAGGCGGTGGGTGTGTTCCAACAGAGAACCCAGGTTCATGTAGGGATGCTGGTGGCGAGCCGCCCACATTACGCTCTCCGGGCTGCTGAATCCGGGGAACCAGATGGGTGGGTGGGGTTTTTGCATCGGGAGCACCCACGGGTTCACCGCTCGGTAATGGTAATACTCGCCTTCGTAGCGGAAAGGACCAGGCTCGGTCCAGCACTTGATGATGAGGTCGTGGGCTTCTTCGAATCGGTCCCGGTTCTGTGGCGGAGCGATTCCACCCTGCAGAGTTTCAACCGCCGTGCCGCGCACGAATCCGGAGATGATCCGGCCACCCGAGATACAGTCCAACATGGCAATCTCTTCCGCCATGCGGATGGGATCATTGACGGCGATCACGTTGCCTAGGATTGCGATTTTAGCCTTGCGGGTTACTTTGGCGATAACCGCGGCGTCAATATTGACGGCAGGTTTCATGCACCAATAGGACGAATGGTGCTCGTTGGACATGATGCCATCGAAGCCATTTTCGTCGGCCCAGGCATACTGTTCATGGTACTGATTGTAAAGTACGTGGGCCTTTTCAGGATCGAAGTAAGTGTTAGGGAACCCCAAGCGGCCCGATTCATACTGGGCAACATCTTCATTGGTTATGGGTGCGAATGGTTGCTCAGAAAACCAGAAAACTTCCACCTTATCTTTCGGCATGTCGAGCCTCCTCGCTGATTTCAGCTGTCTTCGTCCGTAGTAGTTGAGGATACCGTCAGTATAGGGACGCTGATACGGGGCGGCAAGGGGAACTCGACATCGCCCGCCGGCAACCCCGACTCGAACGGATTACACGCCCTGGAACCACGCCGGGCGCTTTTGCGAAAATGCCCTAATTCCTTCCTGGAAGTCGCGCGTCAATCCGATGTTGGCGATAGCGTCGGTTTCAGAATCCAGTTGTGTTGCCAGGTCAGAATCCCAACTGCTATCGAACAGGGCTTTGACCCTGCCGTACGCGCGGGTAGGTCCGTGGGCCAGCCGGTCGGCAGTCTCCATGGCGTGCCGTTCGAAGTGGGCGGGTTCGAATACCTGGCTGACGAGACCCAGGTCCAACGCGTATTGGGCTCCGATGGGTTGTCGCGCCAGGTAGATATCCATCGCGCGACCTTGGCCGACGATGCGCGGCAGCATGTAGGTGGACCCGCCATCCGCGGTGCAGCCGATATTGGCGTAGGCCAACAGGAACCGGGCGTCGGTTGACGCAATGCGCATATCGCAGGCGAGGGCCAGGCTGAAACCGGCGCCGGCTGCAACGCCGTTCACGGCCGCCACAACCGGCTTGTCCAGGGCGGCGTATGCCCATGATCACCTCGCGGTGCAGATCATCGGCGAGCTGACGCAAGTGGGCTGAAAGAGCTTCGGGACCGCCTTCGTCGAGTTGCGCGGTGAAATCCCGCACGTCGGCGCCAGCGCAGAACGCTCCGTCGACACCGGTGAGCAGGACAGCCCTGACATCCCCAGCCCGACACGCTGCGACCGCTTCGCCGAGCTCGGCCACCATCCCCGGCGACAGCGCGTTCCTGGCCTCAGGGCGGTTCAGCCGAATGACCGCCAGCGAACCTTTGTGTTCCAGCAGAACACGATTTGGAGCAGTGGGCATGTGAACCTCCTGCCGTTGTCGGGCAATATACCTAACCGGTTACCGCGCCTTCGGAGGCGGAGGAGACCAGCTTGGCGTACTTGGCCAGGACGCCGGTGGTGTATTTCGGTTCGATCGGCCGCCAGGCGGCGCGACGGTCCGAGAATTCTTCCTCACTGAGTTTGGCATCGAGGCGACGGCCGGGAATGTCGAGGGTGATTATGTCGCCCTCTTGGAGCAACCCGATGGGTCCGCCCACCATTGCTTCGGGGGCAACGTGGCCCACCATCGGCCCGTGGGAAGCGCCGGAAAACCTTCCATCGGTTACCAGGGCGACGCTGTCACCGAGACCCTGACCGATGAGGGCGCCGGTAACGGCAAGCATTTCCCGCATACCAGGGCCGCCTTTTGGCCCCTCGTAGCGGATGACGACAATGTCGCCTTCTTTGATTTCGCCGCGCTGTATAGCCTGGAACGCGAGTTCCTCCTGCTCGAACACCCGGGCGGGTCCTTCGTATACGCGTTCCTGATGGCCGGCGACCTTGATGACAGCGCCGTCGGGAGCCAGATTGCCACGCAGGATCGCCAATCCGCCGGTGGGACTGCGAGGTTGGTCGGGGTGGTAGATGACCGGCTGGTCCTCGATGATGGGCGTATCGTTGATATTTTCGGCCAGGGTCTTTCCATTTACGGTCATTGCGTCGCCGTGGAGCAGGCCAGCATCGAGCAGGCGCTTTCCGATCAGGGCCACCCCGCCGTAACGACTGAGGTCTGCCATGACGTAGCGGCCGCCTGGTTTCATGTCGGCGATGTACGGAGTGTTGCGGCTAATGCGGTCGAAATCTTCCAGCGACAGGCTGACTTCGGCCTCCCGCGCGATGGCCATGAGGTGCAACACGGCGTTGGTGGAGCCTCCCATGGCAACCACCACGGTGATGGCGTTTTCAAAGGCCTCCCTGGTGAGAATGTCTCGCGGGCGGATTCCTTCCTCCAGCATACGCATTACGGTTTCACCAGCCCGGCGGGCTTCGTCCGTCTTGCGGGGATCAACAGCCGTGAGCGAGGCATCGCCAGGTAGAGACATGCCCATCACTTCGATGGCGGTGGACATGGTATTGGCGGTGAACAGGCCGGCGCAGGAACCCTCGCCGGGGCAGGCGTGGCACTCCAGTTCAGTCAGCTCTTCTCTGGTCATGCGGCCGGCGGCGTAGGCGCCCCACCGCTTCGAACACGTCCTGGATGTTGACGTCCTTGCCGTTCCACTGGCCGGGCAGGATGCTGCCCCCGTAAACGAAAACCGCAGGTATGTTCAGGCGGGCGATAGCCATCATACAGCCGGGCATGTTCTTGTCGCAGCCGGCTACGGTCACCAGGCCGTCCATCCGTTCGCCGAACGCCACCGTCTCAATGGAGTCAGCAATCACTTCCCGACTCACCAGGGAAGCCTTCATCCCCTCGGTTCCCATGGAGATACCGTCGCTGACGGTGATGGTACCAAACTGGAACGGGGTGCCGTTGCCGAGCCTGATTCCCTCCTTGACAGCGGCGGCGAAGCGGTCGAGGTGGACGTTGCAGGGAGTCACGTCGCTGGCCAGATTGGCGACGGCGACGAAGGGTTTTTGAATGTCATCGGCGGTCAGACCCATGGCCATCAGCATCGCGCGGGCCGGCGCCCTTTCCGCGCCTTCCGTGATGTCGCGGCTGCGATGTTTCAGCAAAGCTCTGGGGCTGCGGGAGATAGTAGTCAAAATGACCTCCTGCGTCGGGCCGACCGACCGGCAATTGGTGTGTCGCAAGAATGGTTCGTCTGGTGATAACAACCGGCGCAACCAGTGCCGTTGATTATAGGTTGGGGTTGCGCGGGCGGCAAGGGAGTTGTATCGGAACCTCGGCCTTCCACCCGGTTGGGCATGAGTCCCCCGGTTGACTGGCCAATCAACAACCACTGTTGATCTCTCAGTCAACAGGCAGCTAGGACTCTCGCGTACCCACTTTGTCATTGCGACCCCGTACTCGATGCGGGGGTTGGCAATCTCGTTGCCGTAGCGACTGCGGTTCGTCGACGTGTGTTCGGCCTCAGCTAGATTGCCGCGTCTCTGTGCTCCGCGCTATGACAGATTGAAGCGCGCACGCATGAGGGGATTATTCCGGTTGACGCCGTGCAATACCACTACGACTTTCGCATCGTGATCCGTAATACCGTCCACCAATGTGGGATGAGCCGTCACCGCGCGATACTGGCTCGGATCCCCCGCCAGCCAATATAGTGACTGTATCGCCACTCCGTCGGCTGACTCGATGGTGTCAAGCAACGAAATGTTAAGTAGCTCGTCCGCGAATCCCGCTCGGTCTTGTCGGTGTAGATGTACCACCCACTGGAAAACGGTTTGCTCTTCTATATTCAATCCGTCAGCCACCCACGGCTAGCTCGACGAGGAGGCCTGCGCTTGCGGTGAAACAGCATCTAAAACGGGCGAGAGCAAACCGGGATGATTCTTCATTGGAGCCTATCCCGTTCGCTCACCTACGGTATCCAGGCTACGTCGCTCAAACGGCCCCATCCGGAAAGGGTCATCAGGACGCCGGTGGGAGTTGGGACCGGCGTCGGCGCCAAGACAGGAGTTGCGGCCATGGTGGCCGTGGGGACTGGCGCCGGGATAGCGGTCGATGGTGGCACTTGAGTAGCCCTTAAACCCGGCAAGTTTCCACTGCCACCATCTGTTGGCGGATTGGCTCCTCACCCCACTGGCCAACTGAAGAACTACCAGGGCAGTCGAAGCGGCCCAGCGCAGACCCAGTCGAATCCGGCAACGCAAGTTGATGGTGCTCCCGTCATCGCAGCTTGATACCCGCTGCTGACGTGTGAGGCAGGTGTGCGAAAGTTAAAGCGCTACTACCATTTGCAGTTCGGTGGTGGGATGGCACAACGCCTCGAAAGCGCCCTGAATGCCTTCCAACGGTACAAAGTTGGTGGCGCTCAACATGTGGTCGACGGAAACTCGGCCAGTGCGCATGAGCTCCAGGGCGATGCGCCAGTCTTCGGGCAACGTGCCGAACGACGCCTGTACTCGCACCTCGCGCGCCATCCAGTTCGGCGGCATCACCGGCGTGGGTTCCCAGGCGATGGCTATCATCACCACCTGCCCGCCGCGGGCCGACAGGTCCAGCGCCTGCTCAACGTGGACGGAGCAGCCGCGCACTCGAACACCACCTGTGGCCCGATTCCTTCCGTTAGCTCCACGACACGGGCGTCGAGGTCATCGTCGATGGGACTGAAAACGGCATCGGCGCCCAGCCGTAGGGCTGCCTCGGCACGAACTGGCGCCGGTTCCGACACGATTACGGTGGTCGCGCCGGCGGCCCGGGCAGTTTGCATGCACAGCAATCCGATGGGTCCGGCGCCCAGCACGACCACACTGTCGCCCAGCTTGATGTCTGACAACCTAACGGCATGGACGGTTACAGCGCAGGGTTCACACAGCGCGGCCTGTTCGTCGGTTACATCGTCGGGTACCGGCGTCGGCTCCCATTCGTCCAACAGGACATACTCAGCGTACCCACGAGGACGCGCACTATGCTGGAACCCCATGGTGCGGTAATTGAATCGCGGATTGATCCGGGTCGCTGAACCCATCCCGGGAGGGGGGTGACCGCCGCCGCCAACCACGCGGTCACCGGTTTTCCACCGGGTCACGTTGGATCCAACATCTACGATGGCGCCGGTATATTCGTGCCCCATAACTGCGCCGGGCTGGGCGAGATCATACAGGAAAGCATGAACGTCAGTGCCGCAA
>CASHTH010002176.1:0-20857 GCA_030341885.1 Geodia barretti
GCATGGAGGAGTAGACCAGATTCTTCAGAGCAAGACACCTATCAACATTGAAGACCTGGTGACTCCAGAACACAGTGGTAGGCCAGTCAGGTTCATTCTGGTAGAAGGTCCTCCAGGAATTGGTAAGAGTACCTTTGCCTGGGAGGCATGCAGGAGATGGGATAAAAGCCTCAGAAACTACCACACTGTGGTGCTGCTCAGTTGAGGGAAAAGTGGGTCTTAAATGCAGCATCACTTCCTGATCTCTTTAGATACCGTTTAAACAAGAATTCAGTGAGAATATTGCTCAAGAACTGCATGACTCCCAGGGGTGTAATCTTTTACTTGTTTTAGATGGTTTGACGAAGTCTCTCACAGTTTCCATAAGGACTCTGTCATTAAAAGCATTCTATGCAGGCAACTCTTGCCAGAATGTACCATCATTCTCACTACTAGACCAGTGGCGAAGTCCACACTAGAAAGTATCTGCCAGCCTATAGTTGATAAGCATGTAGAAATTATTGGGTTCACAGAGGAAGAGAGAGTGAGGTATATCACTGAGGTCTTTAGCAAGGAACCAGAGCTTCAGGCTAATTTCTTGAAGTACATGTTTCTTGTCCCTCACATAAAGTCAATGATGTACATTCCACTCAACTGTGCCATTATAGCACAAGTCTATTACGAGTCTCAGAGTAGCCGCCACCTCGCTAAACCAAGAACAAGAACACAACTGTACAATGCACTCACTCATTCTCTTCTCGTTAGACACATGAAGATGAAGGAAAGCAACTATGAGTATACTACATCCATGCTTCCTGAATGTCTTAACAAAGAAGATATAGACAAGTTTAAGGTTTTGGCTAAATTTGCTTTTGACAGCTATCACAAAGTTAGGTCAAGAAAGGTAACGTTCTTCAAAGAGGATATCCCTGAGGGATTAGTTCATTTTGGGTTCATGAATGAATCCACTGAAATGTATGCTGGCAAAGGAGTGGAGCGAACATTCTCATTTCTCCACCTCAGCCTACAGGAATACCTGGCAGCTTGGCACCTGGCTAATAGCTACAGCATTGAGTTTCAGATGGCTTATCATAGGCTGGCTGTAGAGGCTAAGGTAGACGACGATAGTTATGAATGTGAAGACGAAGATAGTTATGAATGTGAAGACGAATATAGTTATGAATTTGAAGACGAAGAACTTCTACCAACACTATGGTACGAAGATTCATCACTATATTATTACAAAGGTGATAGCATTGACGAAGCAATTCTCATATCGTCACTAAAGGAACAGAGTTCATCACTAGAGGAGCCAGCCATATTCCTGGCTGGTATCACTGGTTGGATATGCCAGTCAGAGGATGACAGGAACCACTGGGAAATGTATCTCAGTCATGACACTGCACATATTACGAATTCCTGTGTGTTGTTACGCTCTCTCTATGAGGCTCAAAACCCAACCATCTTACCATTATATTATTGTTATGCTAGCGATTCTAGGAGAAGAATTTCCATTGGCTCAAATGTATATACCTTTGAAAAAGATTCTAAAACACCATATGACTGCTATGCAGTATCTTTCTGTCTAGCAAATTCCTCAGATCAACATTGTTTTCATCTATCTTTTTGCTTCAATTTCAATGAGGATATTTCACTTGTGGAAACGTTTGTCCAGGGTCTTAATGACCACTGCAAGTCTACCACACCTAGAGTTAATCGCCTTGAAATCAAAGGATCATCACATGGTCCTCTGGTAGACAGAGGATTACTTTGGTTAATGAAAGCCAAGTTTTTGAATATTGATGAATGTCATTTACACCCCACCATTGTAAACAGCTCTTTTGCTAATCAATTTTTACACACACTTCCCAAACTTCAATCACTCACAATCTGTCCAAGTGCAGTCTTTGAATATGTATCCGATATTGCTATCACATCTTGGGAGTGGCTTGCTGCAATACAGTCTCTCAGTAAACTCAAACAGTTGCACATTACTGGCAGAAGCGAATGCAGTTTTCCACCACCTAATATTATTGTAGAGAGGGATAATGAGCTGAGAGAAGTTGTACTTGATGTCATCCTTCCTACCAATACAATATATGATCTTCACAGTCCAGCAGATGTACTGGTTGACTCTGTATTGAAATATACTCTGAAATCAAATCAAATTACTGAAATGGTATTGGCCCACATATCTCGTGGGACCATGGCTGGTGTCCGTAGCATCTTACTACACTGTCCCAGTCTTACCACATTGGAGCTGAAGAGAACCAGACTGGGCTATGATGGAATCATCTACATATGTAGTGCACTTAGAAATAATACGATGTTAAGACATCTTACGATTCATCAAGATCTTCAATTGCCACCATTCAAGAATATAAGGAACATCGGTGAGATCTCTTCTTTCTCATCCATGAAGAGAGCTCCTCTGCCAAGTAGGACTACCTGCACTGACTTCCTTCTGGAACTAAACGACATTCTCAAGGACAACACTACTCTGGAAGAGATGAACATCCAGACTGGATTATTCCTCCCTCTCTCTGCTGGTGAAGAAGAGATGGAGTATTATCAGTGGACAGGACTTGGACCTCTTCAACAGTTCAATGTGGGGGCTGTCCGTAGTGGCATGTCTCCTAATCTCAGGAGATCATTCTCATCTTCAGACCTCACTCAGCCACAGACCCAACTCTTTTGGGACAAATATTTCAGTAGGTATTATATGCCAAAAGCAGCAGTTGTTGATTTCAAGAAACTATTTTCCAAGATGAAGGAGGAGGGAAAGAAGTTATTCTCTCTTCCCTCATTCACTGCTCCAGACACTGCAGTTCTACAGTCATTCTCTGCTCTAGACCCTCGTCTCAAGGAATGTCTGGAGATATCTCATCTCCATCAGTATGTGGAAAGGACTGGTAAGAGATATTAATTTTGCTGTTAGGCCCTACATTGAGTGTCTATGGACACTGATACTATTTAGTTTTAGTAGAAAGCTGAAGTCAGCAGGATATTTTTGTTATCACATTTCTCTCTTAACTGAATCCATACATATTCCTTAAATGTACGATTATCAATGTATATCTTATCACAGCCCAACTGAAACATTCAATTTCGGTGGGGTCTCCAATGTCTGACTCAGTCTTCAGCACAAAGAGCAGACAGCTGGCACCCCCATTGTCCATTCCCGAGACAGAGGAATCTGTGATCTATGTAGGAAAGGCATGTTCCTTCACTAGTCAAACCGGTATTAGTCTCCATTTTCCAGCTGCCAAGTGTCCAAAACCAGTCAAAGTGTCGGTCAAGGTTGTCAGTGGTGACTATACCCTGCCACCAGAGTATGAGGGTATGCCACTAGTCAGCTCAATGTTCAAAATCACGGCAAGTGGTACACTTCCTGCTCCTATTAGTGTAAGACTAGAGCACTGTGCTGTTGTCGACAGAGAAGATTCTCTGGTACATATGGTGGCAGAGGACACTCACCCTTACTACTTTAAACAATTGCCTGGTGGAAAAGTTTCCAATTGGGGGATCATATGGTGAAATTAAGTTGGAAAAATTCAGCACTTTTACAACCATATGCAGGATTTTCGGTTTATACATAAATTTGTCAGTTTTTTTGTTTTATCACAAGGACAGCACTGCAACGTTTGTTGCAACTAAAAATCTAAGAGAGTTGAATGAAGCAGTCACAGAGAAATTCTGTGATGCTGTTGAAAAGTTAGAGCTTTCAATGATGTATTACTGCTATACAACTCGTGCAATAACTCTTACCATACCACCTGCTAAGGATGGTGGATGGAGTATCGAACCAAAGAGTAAGCCTCCGAAAATTGAAACTGAATGTATTCAAAATTATGAGAGAGGAATGATACCTCCAAGCATCCAGCTCAAAATGAATTGGACTGGTAGAGGGCCTCCTGAAGATGAAGATATTGAAATAAAATTAGGCGGGTGTTCAGTTGAATCCTTTACATTATCCTGCATGTCTCCATATAAAAGACAGTCACAGTCACTGACGCAGCAGTCACCTGCTAACTCCGAGGCAGAAAACTCAACTGAGTGGATAAACCCTTGTGCAGAGCTTGCTCTTCAGAGAAGCAATGAGATATTTGTTAGGGCCGTAGACCCAGAGAATATTGTACCAGTGCTCTATAGCAAAAGGCTGCTTACCAAAGAGGAAAATCAGAAGGCAGCACAACAGACCTCTACCGCTTCCCAGAGACTTAAAGAAATTTTTGAAGCAATGGAGAGGCGGGTTCATGTCGACCCTCAATGTTATCACACTCTCTTACAGGCTCTCAGTGAAGAATCAGCAACTAAAGGTGTCGCTAAACAAATGAAAGGTAAACCTACATCTTTTTCTATAATGGTACAACATTTTACCTGTACCTCTAGAGGGTAAACCATTATCAGTCGTGTTTTTTTGTAGACTTCTATGATGATGAATGCAGAAGACAGAACATAAGCTGAATGTAGGTTTAGTAAGTGCCAATTAGTGTATGATTGCGAATGCTAAGAGCAGCCATCACGTTTCATGTTCAGATTTCACTTTTCACGTTTCGTGTTCACTTTTCACAATTATTTTACGATGCACATTGCTTTTCCATCCTAGATATTCCTATACTCGGTTCACGTTTATGTGTTTTCACACACTCACTTGCCCTTCTGTTCGTTCTACTTGACACATGCTCTGGAGTGAGCCGAGCCACCCCAGTCCCCCATTTCCTAGGATAGTACTATGATGTAGCCAATGGGGGTCTGTTGTCTATATGTAGCAGTTATAATTATTTGTATATACATCTCTGTTTAGTCTTCTCAGTCTTTTTCTGGCAGAATGCTGTTTGTGTGCGTGCATGTGTGGTCCGCCTATTTCGGGTGGGGAATGGTAAGTAGCTGGAATGTGAAAAAAAATCTTGGATAGAAAATTAAACAAGTGCCATCTGAATTTTATAATTTTTTCAGGACTTTCACAGCATATTTTAAACTTGTTATGGAAAGCACACAGACACATGTCACTATGAAATAATATAGAGTCTGACTATAGCTGTGTGTGGTAAGTGTTCTGCAGAGTCATGTGGAGCTTGTGGGCAGTCTTGAGGGGAGCCCCTAGCATGATTGCCTGAGGCCCCACCCCAGTGACCTCCTCTGTACTCCAGTGGAGTAGTTGGGAGACTGGGAGACCGAGGTGGTGAGAGAGAGACGGGAATGATGGCCGACATGACTTGTCTGGGTGCCTGGGTGCAGAGAGGGTAGTGTAGGGCAGGGAGAGATAGAGAAACATGGAGTAATGAGGAAAAGGAGAAGGTAGAGGAAGGGATGGAGTGTAAAGGGGAAAGGAATGGAATGGAGGCAGAGCAAACAAGTCGACTACACCCAGGACAGTTTTTCTTTTTCGGAAAAAGAAAATTTGCCCTGGGTCGGATTCGACGTAAGAACGACATAGCAACAAGCTATTAGGTTTCTTAGATTTTCTCCTGTGTTCTTATAATACAAGTGGAAAAATCATTTCTTCAAAATGAAAGGGGGATATAGGGATGGCTTGAAGCACCAAAAAGGAAGAAACAAGGGGTCATTACACAGCAAAGTTGCACAAAGCTACATGACACCATCCCTATATATTTGTTTTATTGTTTATAAGCAAAGTTTCCCCTGAGCTAAGTATACATGCAAGAAAACCTCTATTGTAACAACAAAGATATAGGGATGGTGTCATGTAGTTTTGTGCAACTTTGCTGTGTAATGACCCCTTGTTTCTTCCTTTTTGGTGCTTCAAGCCATCCCTATATCCCCCTTTCATTTTGAAGAAATGATTTTTCCACTTGTTTCCACTATTTTTAACAGCTTATGACAACACTGCATTTATATTGTTACAGTCACTCTGATGTAGCTATGTTGTATATAGGTTACCATAGACAAATTGTAACTGTTGAAAGTAGTAGCTAATGGGGCTGCTAGTGCCTGAAGCAGGGGCTAGATACCGTATTCACCTCATGTATTGTCTTCAACAAGGATGAACTTAGATTATTGCATGGTTGTGGTTTCATTGGCAGGCTTTGGTAATCAGGCAGGCTTTGGTAATCAGGCAAACAATGAAGGCCCATTTGACTGAGCGCCCCGCAGGCAAACAATGAAGGCCCATTTGACTGAGCGCCCCGCAGGCAAACAATGAAGGCCCATTTGACTGAGCGCCCCGCAAGGCTCGCGTAACACCGCGCAGACTCTGGCAAGTTGCTCTTCGTGCAAATCAACAGCCAGTTGGAAATGTGCACACTTACTTACAGAAGGTACTGGAGGCTGAGAGTTCCTCTGCAGGTCTGCCAACTCGCTCGCCTGGTAATACGCTCGCTAGCGCATTGGACAACGCCCATGCCTTGCGCATGCGCGCGGATCACTGATGCTGAGTAAGCAGCAAATGGCGTTATTCAGGTCGACCATGGAAGAGCTCCATGATCTACCCTAGTGACTAGCAGAAAGAAAGAAACGATCGCTTGATGTCCGTGCACACTTCCGGCGAAATTGAAGACCTTCGGTGAAAAAATCAGTGCTTGAACTGGTACTGGTAAGGAGATAGCGGGTTTAAAGAAGAAGAAGAAGAATATGATGACACAAAAATCGTGAAAAAGCGTATGAGCGAATTCTCGCCTGGACGACTGAAGGTGCGTATGAGCTCTTGGGGGGACATGTATAGGTAGATATGGGCCCGTAAACTATTGCTAGTATGCTTTGAAGGCCTAGGGAGTGATTCTCACTGAGTTTTTAGTCGTTTTGTACGCGGATCACGTGAGATTTCACCCGCGTCATCCCTATATAGAGAGTCTACCGACTCTCTAATAAGCATGCATGACTCCAAAAAGATATCAGATGCAGTAGGAAGAGGATAGGCTCTAGCTCCACTAACCAGCACTGGACCATGAGAGAGTAGATCTCATGAGGTGTACCGGGAGGAGGAGGGAGACAGAATGACCTCTCCAGTAGACTCACCGTCTGTGTTTCACGACAGAAACAAAAAGAAACAGTAAAAGGAAACAGAGTGTTGCACAAAGCACAGAGCAGTGTCCATAATGACAAAGCTAGAAGTTTGCCACTAAGTGTTTGCCTTAGAGTGCTAGTTACTAATATCGATGATAGACAGACTTAACTGAGCATTAGTGAAGTCAGAGAAGGGTTTCTGTCCAAGGCTCCATATCTCATACATGACCATCCCATAGCTCCACACGTCACTGCCTGTCGAGTACTTCTTGTAGTGGATTGCCTGCAGGGAGAAACGACTGTTCTTATTGATTATTGATCGTTACCTCAGGGGCAGTCCACTTGATGGGGATCTTGCCTCCTTTAGACATGTAGTACGTCTCCTCTTCCAGTCCGCGAGACATGGCAAAATCACTGATCTGAAGAAGGAAAATGTGTATTTAGGGGTGGATATGTACTGTGGTTTGTGCATAAACAGATGTGCATATTATGGTGCCAACATACAAAGTGCAATGTAGCATATATAGTGTGAGACAGAATTCTCATGCAACTTCAATGTATATATAGGTATGATATCCAATGGTGCTTTATAATGCACACAGGTATTGTGTGGACCCATGTCATCATACACTGACATTTTATAGCCTTATTCAAAACTGAAGATCACCACGAAAACACCCCTTATGTACCTGATCCTTCATACATACAGTAGCTATAGCTACGTATGAAGGGAGGTGTCACCTTGCAGGTGAGGTCATGTGACATGAGAATGTTCCTGGCAGCCAGGTCTCGGTGCACAAATGACTTGTCAGCCAGGTAGCTCATCCCTGCAGCCACGTCTTGACAGAACTTGAGCAACCGCCGAGACAGATCATCCCGCTGTACCAATGACGAACCTCTGTATGTTCAGTTTTTGATGGATAGAAAGAGAAACAAGAGAGGTCAATTTGGCACCAAATACGACAGAAAATGTTTCTAGGTTTTAAAGACTTTTATATATACCATGGGAATAAGATTCTGCACAATTCCAGGGGCAGATTTAACCTACTTATCATACTTAAATAAAAACTTCATATATAGAAATTTCTAACTATACCGTACTAATAGCTCGGAAGACTCGAAAATTCTTACTTTGTTCTCAGCTTGACCAGATGGTTCCTAAGATCTCCATTGCTCATCAACTCCAACACTATCATCACCTTCGTATAATAGAGAGGATAATATTATAGAAGAGGTTTATTACAGGGATTTACTCACTGGTTGATCAATGGTGACCACACCAATGAGCTTCACAACATTGGGATGTCTAAATTGTCCGTTGATGGCGGCCTCTTGCAGAAACCTGATCTTGTCGCTCTCAGTGCTGCCTGGTTTGAGAGTCTTGACTGCCACATCCACCGGTCCTCTCGGGGAACTCCACACCCCCTGGACCACTGTCCCAAACTGACCTGATCCCAAATGCTGACGAAGACTGGAAGAGAAAACCTTTATCTGGTTGTGAACCTTTTCAACGATAACTCAAGATAGACAGCCGCGGGGGAAGCTACAAGAACCAACTTGAAATTCATACTTCAACCATCTTAACCAAGCAATCAAGCAAAGCCTAATACCAAGCAAACAAATCAACATATCTGATCAGAAGTTCCAAAGTCCTACTTCCACTTTGCTAGCCAATTAAAACTCATATCTACCTTTGTGACTGTGTTTCCTCTACAAATATCTAACAAGTATTGTCTTACGTCTTACCTGGCGTGTTTCCTGGAGAGCTCTCTGTATTTCCTAGTGCTGAGCTGTTTGTAGAGGGCCTGGGTACTGTCAGCAGGTGTCCAGTAGGTAGGCTCCTCTGGAAGAAGGCTGGAGCTCCACTCCCACTGCTACTGACTGTGCTACTAGTGGTGCTGATATGGTCATCATACACATGATCCTGTAGGGATTTGGAGCTCTGTAGGTGTGTGTCTGTAGCCTACAGAGCTCCAACTCCCTACAGGGTCATGTGTATGATGACCATATGAGCACCACTAGTAGCAGAGTCAGTAGCAGTGGGAGTGGAGCTCCAGCCTTCTTCCAGGAGGACTGGACTGTAGGTGTGTGTGTGTGCGTGTGCGTGTGCGTGCGTGCGTACGTGCGTGCGTGCGTGTGTGGCTATATAGTCGCTATGAATGTAGATGTTTCGTTTGTCGCCTCTGTGCGTGCGTGTGACTAGTGGCTATGAATGACGATGTTCCACATTCATGAGCCCCACCCCACGATTGTCGCCTCCTACACCTCGCGCGCGGGATACGCCCATTTCTCTGCACCAGCTCAGAAAGGTTTGACGCATTTTTAGATCTGACTGGTTGATTGTGTGAGTGACGACTATATTATTGTACCAATCTTTTTTGGCCTTATCTGGAAATACTGTTAGCTATTACAGGCAGTATCTGCACGCGGCGCGGCGTACGAAAAAGGGGGCGTGCCTGCTCCTCACCATGGCCACTAAAGGGAGCTGGTCCAACCAGGCCTTTACTGATAATGACTTGAGTGACATAATGAATGAGCTTCATTCACTTGTTGACAAGTATAAGCTTTTTGGCGTACAGCTCGGGGTAAAGTTGAGTGACATAGAGATAATAGAAGCAGATTGCAGTAAATCCAGTGACCGTTTGCTTGAAGTAATTTCTCTTCGTTTGAAAAAAGATCAAGCCCTTACGTGGGAAGGTATATACAGTGCTCTTAGTCCCCAAGTGTGGGCGAGAGTCAGATAGCAAAGGGCATATGTACAAAGTATGGTCGCCTAACAAGTGAATCTGAGAAACTGTCAGAAAAACCACAAAATAAATCATTTACCAGTGAAACTCTGCTAAAAGGACTCAACAAAAAGTTGAAATAGTTAAGAAGCGTTCAGAACCAGAAAAAGAAAAAGCCGCATATGAAGCAAGAAGTGGAAGTAAAGTCCAACTAAAAGGTAGGGAACGAAGTAGTCAAGTACACAAAGAATTATCAGAACAAAGAGAACAAAAAGAAGTGCCAATAGAGTCTTAAAGTGAATCTTCTGCTGCATCAAGTAGTGAAGAGGAAGTAGACAAATCTGAAACACATTCAGAAGATTCCTCAGAACAAGAGCAAATTTCAGATGAGGAGGTAAGGGCAAAAGAATACCAGAAAACCTCAGAGCAAACCACTGGAGATGAATATGCCTCTGAGAGTGAAACTGAAGTGAAAAGAAAAACAACAAAAACCAAAGGGTCTCAAAGTGAATATGGAAAGCAAAAAAGGGAACAGAAATGTATGGCAAGTGATACTGGTAACCGACACAAGAGAAGCGAAAGAGATGCTCAAAAACGGAGGCAAAAAATTTCAAAAAAGAGTGAAATTCAATCGTCTTCAATATGCGGTGAAGATGAAATGGTAAGTTACAGAGGAAAAGCTGGCAAGTCACAAACAGCAAAAGAAATGCATAGCAAGGAAGCTGGTTGTCAAAAAAGAAAAGCTACGGCTGTAAGAGCTCATGTAGCAGAAGAGCAGTATTCAGAAGAGGAACGTCATACCCATAAAGTAAGAAATAAGCAAGAGCGTCAGGAGACTAAAATAAATATTTCCTCTGGGGAAAGGCAATCGAGAATGAGTACAGAAGCGGAAAGTGAGAAAGCCCGTACAGAAAGTAGAGTAAATGAGGATTCTAATGATCCAGAATCTGAGGAAGAATATGTAGAAAAAAGAACAGGTGAATCTGAATCTGTCAGGTACTCACAGAAGCAGTACAAAAATAAAGAAAAAGGGCAGAAATCAGCTCCACTAAAAGGTAAGGTGTCACGTGATCGATCAGAAATTATTGTAAAGAAGCAGCGCAAAGCATCACAACTAAGACACCCAGATACGTCTGCAGAGGGTGCAGAAGATAGTGATGAGGGGGAACAAGATTCTGATCCAGAGGTAAGCGAAAAGACTAAGCCTCATAAACCCCAATTGGAATCTGACGATGAGTCTTCTTCTGCCAGTACCAGTGAAGAGAGAAGTGAAGTCACAAGTCACGACTATGTTACAAAAGAAAAATACAATCAGAAAAGGCCCAAAGTCAATCCTGAGAAAGAAAAACAAGAATCCCAGAAAGTAAAGCACGCCTTGGGGGGGAAAATCAGTTCAATGAAAGAGCATTTTTCCATCTCATCCTCTGATAAGCAGTCTATAAGTGGTAAGAGTGCAAAGAAAAGAAAATACATGGACAATGAAGATCGTTCATATTTAAGGGGCACAAAGCGTCCAAAAATATACTCAGTAACTACCGAGTCTCCCCCTAACAGAGAACGAATTGAGATGGTAAAGAGAAAAAGAAAAATGAAAACCAAATCCAAAGGTCAGGGGAACAGAAAGCTCAATGAAGTGACAAATAAAGCAAGCAAAGGAAAGTACCTGAGAGTAGATTCAGGCTCAAGAAAAGAAACACATAAACTGGTAAACGAACCAAGAGAAATGAAAGTATCATCAGAAAGGAAACAAGTAGCCACACCATCTTCATGCACCACTCAGGAAAACTCTGAAGAAGAAGAATGGGATTCAGATGATAAGAGTGAGGATGAAGAAGACAGAGACTCAGAACAAAGCTCATCAAATGAAGAGGAGGGAACGGAACCTGGTGACGGGTCTTCTTCTGCCACCAGTGAAGAGGAAGTGAAGAAAAGAGCAAGTGGAATATCAGGAGAAAGTAAGAGGGAATACTCTACCACAGAAGGAAAAGGTATCACAAGAAAAAGAAAGCAAAAAGAAGCTAATGAATCAGATACTGGTTGTGGGGGTGGGGACGAAGGGCCAAAAAAAAAGGTGGAATAAAAAAGCACAGGGAGAGGAGTAATAGCCCCACAGCCAGAGGTAGCTCACAAGAGGACAGTCTAGAACAACCAGGCTTCAAGGGGAAGAGAAAGCTAAAGGGAAAAGGGAAAGGGGTTAGGATTAGTAAAAAGGGAGAAAGTTCAAGTTCCACTGAGACAGATGGCTCTTCACCTGAATGCCATTACAACATCTCTGAGACTGAAAGTAAGGGTCTTAGAAATATTTTCAAGCGGTTCTTTGGCAGACTCTGCTTTACAATGAAAGAGCCAGTTGAACTAGCAACACATCTTCCGATAAAGAATCTCGTACCATACTCATTAATGAATGAGCTATGACATCTCCTGAATCACAGCAGGCAAAGGCTATATCTTTAGTTGGAAATCTTCAGAAACAAATAAAGTCACGTCCGCAATTATTCAGTATAGTTGAGGTGTTTCTGCAGAATGAGCCCTAAAAGAACCGGCAAGGAAATTTGGCAGGAAATAGGTAACTACACTGTTTTACTGTTTCTGCTCTATATATCATGCTTTATTACATCTGTAGGAAAGATTTTCCCTGAGAAGACAGCCTTGTGGTTGGTGAACAATTTCCCTCAGATAGCCTTGTGGAATTTCTGGTTAGTTACTATGATTATCCCTATATCATTAATTCATATGTACTTTTACAGGGAAAGGAAGTGAGACAATAATATTACAGTAGTAAGTGGCACACCTTTACCCTGCAAAACCAAGTGGTACATATTCATCTGAGGACAGTAAGTCAGTCAGTACCACACTCAGGTTAAGTCAGTGTTTGGCAAAGTATAAGCGGTACCTGCAGTCTTGTTACAATGCTAGAGTCTTAGCTCAAGAGACAAGTACCTCCAACCCTAGATGTTCTTACATATCTTGCCATGATAGAAGGGAACGCTACGATCATGAGGAGGAAAGAGGTTGAGTTTACCAGAAGAACACTGCATGGGGGAGTAGACACAGATTCTTGAAAACAAATCACCATTAAAATTGAAGATTGTTGGCCTTTGAAGGCACAGTAGAACATTGTAGGCAGGGTAGAGCAGATGAAAGCATGGTGCCTTCATGGAAACTGACTCCTTATGCTGTCTGAAATCTCTTAAGGTCCTAGGGAGTCGAAAGTAGTAGTCGAGGCACCCAGAAGATAAGAAGCGAGTCGGCAGGTTCATTCTGGTAGAGGTCCTCCAGGAATGGGAAGAGTACCTTTGCCTGGGAGGCATGTAGGAGATGGGATGAGATAGAAAGCCTCAAAGACTACCACACTGTGGTGCTGCTCAAAGGTTGAGGGAAAAGTGGGTCTTAAATGCAGCATCACTCTCAGATCTTTGAGATATCCATCTCACCTGAATTCAGTAATAGAATAGCTGAAGAACTGGTTAAATTACAAGGGGAAAAGCTGCTATTTGTTTTAGATGGTTTTGACGAAGTCTCTCACAGTTTCCATGAGAACTCTGTCATAAAAAGCATTCTATGCAGGCAACTCTTGCCAGAATGTACCATCATTCTCACTACTAGACCTGTGGCCAAATCCACGCTAGAAAGTATCTGCCAGCCTATAGTTGATAAGCATGTAGAAATTATTGGGTTCACAGAGGAAGAGAGAGTGAGGTATATCACTAAGGTCTTTAGCAAGGAACCAGAGCTTCAGGTGAATTTCTTGAAGTACATGTTTCATGTCCTCACATAAAGTCAATGATGTACATTCCACCCAACTGTGCCATTATAGCACAAGTCTATTACGAGTTCAGAGTAGCCGCCACCTCGCTATACCAAGAACAAGAACACAGCTGTACAAGGCACTCACTCATTCTCTTCTTGTCAGACACATGAAGATGAAGGAAAGTCGTTATGAGTATACATCCATGCTTCCTGAAGGTTTAAACAAAGAATATATGGACAAGTTTAACATTTTGGCTAAATTTGCTTTTGACAGCTATCACAAAGGTTGGTCAAGAAAGTATGTTCTCAAAGAGGATATACCTGAGGGATTAGTTCATTTTGGGTTCATGAATGAATCCACTGAAATGTATGCTGGCAAAGGAAGTGGAGCGAACATTCTCATTTCTCACCTCAGCCTACAGGCAATACCTGGCAGCTTGGCACCTGGCTAGTAGCTACAGCATTGAGTTTCAGGTGGCTTATCATATGATGGCTGTAGAACCTAACCAACCTTTTTCATATAATGAAGCAAATTATTACGAAGGTAATAACCAAGAGGAAGAAGCTCTCTTATCATCACTGAGCCAACAGAGGTCGTCACTAGAGGAGCCAGCCATATTCCTGGCTGGTATCACTGGCTGGAGATGCCAGTCAGAGGATGACAGGAACCACTGGGAAATGTATCTCAGTCATGACACTGCACGTGTTACTGATTCGTCCAATGTCTTGCTACGCTCTCTCTATGAGACTCAAAACCCAACCATATTACCACTATATTATTATGCTAGCAATTCTAGGAGAAGAATTTCCATTGGCTCAAGTATGTATGGTGTTGAAGATTCTAAAACACCATATGACTGCTATGCCATATCCTTCTGTCTGGCAAATTCCTCAGATGAGCATGGTTTTGATTTATCATTTGCCTTCACTAATGATAATGATATTTCACTTGTGGAAACATTTGTCAAAGGTCTTAATGACCACTGCAAGTCTACCACACCTAAAGTGAATCATCTTGAAATCAAAGAATCATCACATGGTCCTCTGGTAGACAGAGGATTACTTTGGTTAATGAAAGCCAATTTTTTGAATACTGTGGAATGTCATTTACATCCCACCATTATAAACAGCTGTGTTGCTAATCAATTTTTACGAACACTTACCAAACTTCAATCACTCACAGTCTGTGCTAATGATCTTTTTGATATTGCTATCAAATCATGGGAGTGGCTTGCTGGAAGTAAGTCCCTCAGTGAACTCAAATATTTGCCCATTTCTAGCAGTGAGGAAAGCAGTCCTGCACCAACTGATACTCTTTGCTGGCTAGTAGAATTTAGACTTACAGAGATTGTGCTTGATATTAAATTTCCTTCCAACATAATATATGATCTTCACAGTCCAGCAGATGTCCTGGTTGACTCTGTACTGAAATTTACTCTGAAATCAAATCAAATTACTAAAATGGTATTGCCTCACATATCTCGTGAGACCGTGGCTGGTGTCCGTAGCATCTTACTACACTGTCCCAGTCTCACCACATTGGAGCTGAAGAGAACCAGACTGGGCTACGATGGAATCCTCTACATATGTAGTGCACTTAGAAATAATATGACGTTAAGACATCTCGTGATTCATGAAGATCTTCAGTTGCCACCATTCAGGAAGAAAAGGAACTTCTCTTCTTTCTCATCCATGGAGAGAGTTCCTGTGCCAGATAAGATAACCTGCACTGACTTTCTTCTGGAACTAAACGACATTCTCAAGGACAACACTACTCTGGAAAAGATGAACATCCAGTCTGGATTATTCCTCCCTCTCTCTGCTGCTGGAGATCGGGAGTATTGTCAGTGGACAGGACTTGGACCTCTTCAACAGTTCACTGTGGGGGCTGTCCGCAGTCGCATGTCTCCTAATCTCAGGAGATCATTCTCATCTTCAGACCTGACTCAGTCACAGACTCGACTCTTTTGGGACAGAGATTTCGGTGGGCCGCAAAAAGCACCAGTTTTTGATTTCAAGAAGCTAATTTCCAAGAGGAAGGTGAAAGGAAAGAAGTTATTATCTCTTCCCTCATCCACTGCTCCAGACACTGCAGTTCTACAGGCATTCTCTGCTCTAGACCATCGTCGCATCGCTGAGGTTTTGGAGAGATTATTCCGTGAGTGTCCTTCGCCAAAAGCACCAGTTGTTGATTTCAAGAAGCTATTTTCCAAGAGGAAGGAGAGAGGAAAGAAGTTATTATCTCTTCCCTCATCCACTGCTCCAGACACTGCAGTTCTACAGTCATTCTCTGGTCTAGACCCTCGTCTCAAGGAATGTTTGGAGATATCTCATCCCCATCAATATGTGGAGAGACTCAGGATGACTTACATTGGAATGTTCACATGGTTTCAGTCTCTTTAATAACCCATAAAAACATGGTGCAGCAACCACACAGCAGCCGACAATACATCCACTTATTTACAACACACCACCAATTTTTTACGTAATTACAATAACCCTCACACCTGCTGCAACAGCTTCATACTTAGGACACATACACCCATCGTAAGCAACCTACAACCATCATACCCACACAATTTAAACCTTCATATCTACAACAATTTGTGCACTTACTGTAAATTGCACATTTACATAATCATCATGACACCAAAAAGTAGGATGTACTGATCTGATTACGTATCACCTCTTAGACATTTTAAAGCAATCTGTACAAAGCTAGGGTAAGAATGATAATGATTTCACTGGCTATGAAAAGAAGTTAGTTCTTGGTCAGAAAAGTCTTCCCATGCAACTTGGCAAAGAAGCTACTGAGAGACAACCAATAATTGCAATGAAATGGAATGTGAAAGATGAGAAAATTATAAGGAATAGCTTAAGAGAAAAAAGTGAAGAGCAATCTACAGGACAATGATTCACATGTAGCCACTTGCTGAGTTGTAAAGACTGAACTGACTAATGTATTTTTTCATGTTTTCGTTACTGATCTCTTGAAAGCAAACCGTTGGCAAGCAAGCAGACTTCATTGCCACTGGTAATGAAAGCACGCAACAGAAATTTAACAAACAGACAATAGCTATCCCTAACTCAAAATTCCCATTATAAATGGCGAAAGCAAACAAAACTGAGTTTCAAACCACTCTACACTATACTATAGAGAACTACAGTAGCTATAGTGGACTAGTATAATGGTAGAAATCATTAGTTGTCAGCATTATTTCTAGACACAGTTCTTGCAGTATGGTCTGCCCAACTTGGCAAAGAAGCTCCCTCCCTCCAGAGGATTCCTGCAGCTCTGAGAGAGAGAATAGGGAGAGGGGGAGAGAAAAAGATATTATTTTATTTGCATTGTCTTTGCTGTGCTTAAAAGTGAGCATGATGCATGTGAAAAGCTGGACAACCTTGTATTTTAAACTTTGGCAAATCAGGCAATAAATTATACCTATGATACTCAATGCAACTCTGCGGCTGATTTGCTCCATAAATACTCGATGCTTGTGTGCTACTGGCTAATGCATAAGTGCACGGTGTCCCCCCACCTCTAGTCTGCCATACCCACACCCACAGGCGCGAGAAACGCGAGGGTCAAGCTTCACCGCGATTGGTACCGATGACGTAATGTCTTCCCAAAATTGTTTACACTTTTGACATCATTTGTAGTCAGTAGCCATTGTGCTAACGAGGGGCGGAGTGTATCGTGTGACGTTTAGCAATCTGATTGGGCTGCAGAAAATCCTGCAGCAGGGTTCAAATTGTGATCAAGCATGACGCTAGACCCTAGTGCTGCTCGTGCTCGTGTGTGTGTGCCTAGGCCAGACTAACTTGCAGCTTGTTCCTGGCACATGATCTCCACTGCGAAAAACAGAGCACCAAACATCACTTTAGCTCCGAGCACACATCCTTTGGTTAATCTCATCCTTCTCTCCCGGATCTTCTGCTACTACACAGTTTATTCCTCTATTATGATGTTCGCAGCGCTGTGTAGCGTTCAGCGTAAGCTAGCCACTACGAGGCGCCGTTAGTTCCAAAACTCATTCTCCAAAAATGCATAGGTAATTAAATTTGCTGCGACACGTACGACGACATTAATAAATCGACCATGAAATTTATAAATAGACCATGACATTTATAAATCGACGAAGATATTTATAAATCGACCAGGGAATGAAGCTGCATAGCCAAGGGCAGGGTGTGGCGTGCGCATGAGTCAAACTCCTAAAACGGACTCCGGCCTATCGCTTTCTTATGGAATTATGAACTCAAGCGTCCTTTGCCACGCCTCCCATGTCAATTATATCCAGGGGAGTCATAAATGTCACGGTCGATATATTTAATGTCTCCGTCGATTTATAAAATTCATGGTCGATTTATGAATGTCCGGCAAATTTGTTTTTGGAGAATGACAAACGGCGCCCGGTAAGCCACGCCCCCCACGAAACGCGGTCAGCGACCGCACCAGTTTGTCGGTATCGAACACAGTCGTTTCAGGAAAATCGCCACATTAATATCCATATCCTCGTTGTTCACAACCCGTTGGTGCCACTCATTGGCCGCCTCGTAGCCTGTAGTGCGAGAACTCGCGCGGACAGACAGACACACGGACCAAGTACTGTAACTCTCGCTGCGCATGCGCGCCAAGGGTTAATTAAATTCCTCTGTGGCATTGTATATACCACGCATGTGGGTTGGGCTATGTGTATAGCTTAGTATAGCAACATTTTTTTGTCACAATCAGAGTGCGTAGCTAACTTTAGGCATGTTTAGAATACCCAGACTGGCTTTACAAAGCAGGCCTGAAATGAGAATAAACATTGAGCATGTCCTAAAGCCTAGAAACGTAAAATCGAAGAAGGACAGAAACCATCATCATCTCATCAAATCACAACACAGTTATGATCATGCGCAAATCACACAAATCATACAACAATTTGTTTCCAGGACTGAGAATACGACCATCAATGAATGAATGGCTCAAGTATCAGAAGTATCCAGAAAAGTCGGAGATACTGTCAACAAATTCAGAGCTGGGAACAAGGGCTGTTAGCTAATGCGTGCGTGTGCGCCCGTGTTCTGAAGGGCTGAAGGAAAAAGGCTCTGTAAAACACGTGCGAGGCTAGCGTTCGTCTGCGCTAACCCAGACCTTCGCTAAGAGTTGGCATTAATTATACAGCTTTCCACGGGACAACGACGAATGAAGCCACACTGAGCTCAGTGACTACGCATGCTCGATACGTACGAATGCCAAGCGAATCACAAACGCGCTCGCCAGTATAGGCGCGGAGGGATCAGTACAATTACACGCGGTTGGTGCAGTCGGATACCCACTCAGCCATCTGTAATTAGCGTTTAGATTTATCATTCGGTATAGTAGCTAAACTAGCGTTTAGCTTTCGCTGCACTCTATACGCTCGTCTTCCGTTGATGGTATGCCTCCGCAGTGCACAAACAGCAACTGACTGTTTTTGACTCGACTCGAATTGTCTACTGCGCTCGGGCCTAAAAGGTTGTTTCGGCCTACTTGGTCCTGTGCAATGTATCTCACTCTTTTGTGCGCACACAAGAGTGACTCATACGGTTAGACCCCATTTTTAAGCTCGCTTCCGCTCGCCAAAAATGCAATGCATTCGCCTACTAGTATTGACGCACCGTCGTCATAGTGCGCATGCGTTAATATTACGCGCTTCGATACTGTGCGGAATTTTTTCTCCATTCGGGTCAGTTGGCTTCGAAGGAGATGGATTCATCCGCGGAGAATAGTGTTTTTCATCGAAGAAAAGCAGACCTAGAGAATCGTGTCTTCGGCCAGAATTTTCTATCTATATATGCCCGGCCGGCGAAAGTCCTCACGACAGTGAGGCTCGTCTCAAGCATCAGAAGTATCCAGAAAAGTCGGAGATACTGTTAATTAACAAAGTTATACCTGGGAAGGCTGTTAGCTAATGCGTGCGTGTGCGCCCGTGTTCTGAAGGGCAGAAGGAATAAGGCTCTATAAAACACGTGCGAGGCTAGCTGCGCTAACCCAGACCTCCGCTTAGAGTTGGCAACAAACCACGAACATACATTCATAAAACAATATTTCATATTCTAGACAAACTTTTCTATTGCATCCACGTCTGATATAACTGTTTGTATCTTGTGACACACGTGGATGATCTTGGTCAACACTATAGGTTAGAGGAGAGTATTCAGGCATGTCATTGTCACTCTCAATATAGTCACATATAGTGCCTGTCCTGGCATTTAAATCTCCACACAAAACAATATCACCTTCACATGAGAATTTCAGTATTTCACATTCCAGGGAGCCCCATTCAGATGCTCTGTTGCAGGTGATAGTTGAACCTTGTGGTGGCATATAACAAAAACAGATAAATATCTTCTTTGGTGCTTCGTTCTGTTCACATACTAATTTAACCCATAATTATTCTTCCATGTCTGCGTTCTCTAATATCTAGACATTTTCCCAAATTCTATTGTGTACAAAAAGGAGGAGTCCACTAGACCCTCTTCTGGCCTGTGGGTGAATGTATGTTCGTGGTTTGTTGCCAACTCTAAGCGGAGGTCTGGGTTAGCGCAGCTAGCCTCGCACGTGTTTTATAGAGCCTTATTCCTTCTGCCCTTCAGAACACGGGCGCACACGCACGCATTAGCTAACAGCCTTCCCAGGTCTAACTTTGTTAATTAACAGTATCTCCGACTTTTCTGGATACTTCTGATGCTTGAGACGAGCCTCACTGTCGTGAGGACTTTCGCCGGCCGGGCATATATAGATAGAAAATTCGGGCCGAAGACACGATTCTCTAGGTCTGCTTCTCTTCGATGAAGAACACTATTCTCTGCGGATGAATCCATCAACTGCGGAAGCCAACTGACCCGAATGGAGAAAAAATTTCGCACAGTATCGAAGCGCGTAATATTAACGCATGCGCACTATGACGACGGTGCGTCAATACTAGTAGGCGAATGCATGGCATTTTTGGCGAGCGGAAGCGAGCTTAAAAATGGGGTCTAATCGTATGAGTCACTCTTGTGTGCGCACAAAAGAGTGAGATACATTGCACAGGACCAAGTAGGCCGAAACAACCTTTTAGGCCCGAGCGCAGTAGACAATTCGAGTCGAGTCAAAAACAGTCAGTTGCTGTTTGTGCACTGCGGAGGCATACCATCAACGGAAGACGAGCGTATAGAGTGCAGCGAAAGCTAAACGCTAGTTTAGCTACTATACCGAATGATAAATCTAAACGCTAATTACAGATGGCTGAGTGGGTATCCGACTGCACCAACCGCGTGTAATTGTACTGATCCCTCCGCTTCGTACGTATCGAGCATGCGTAGTCACTGAGCTCAGTGTGGCTTCATTCGTCGTTGTCCCGTGGAAAGCTGTATAATTAATGCCAACTCTTAGCGAAGGTCTGGGTTAGCGCAGACGAACGCTA